>VYZV01012494.1:134723-268676 GCA_013401275.1 Pandion haliaetus | reverse complement strand
CAAAAAACCCACCAAAAAAACCCCCCACAACAGCAAAGACAATTTATAGAAGGGATAATAGAAAGGCAAACTAGAGATACTAGCAGATACCTCAGGTAAAGCTAAAGAAGGGAAACGCACTTTGGATGCAACAGCTAATGCACGATAGGGTTGCATAGGAGACCACTGGCACATCCGTACACCCAAACACTCAAAGTACCACCATGGTAATAATGGGACAATATTTTCAATAATCCTGCTGGAAGTAATCCTTGCTGTGTGTGCAATTTTCTGACTCCTGATAGAAAACCGTGGTAGTAAATCTGGTTTAGTAGTTGGTTTTTTTACAGGATAATTGTACCTTTATCTACACTGTATTTACTAGGAGATCTGTATCCATAAAGTAGAGACAATACTTCTGGTTTGCCAGCTCTGAGGAAATACACCCAAGCTGAATTATTTTTGTTTGCTGTGGTTAGCATGACCACTTCTGAGGAGATCTGTCATCATCCTCATTCCCTACCACAGTCAAACAAAATTACTTAAGATTCAAATAATTTAGACTACTTTCCTGTGTGGCATTTATCAATTATTTACTATGGTTTTGAACGTTACATTACATTCCTGGCAGACTGCTTTGTACTTCAAATCAGTTTCTCCTTTGTGCCAGAGATTACGGGGAGAGGAACAGATCAAAATAAAACTGGATAAGATGCTATATTGAAATCTATCCCTATAAGTGAGTATGCCCAGGAGGTCAGAAGCAGATGAATCTTCAAGCTTGGGAAACAAGAATGTCAAACATAATGAGAAAGTGACAAATGTTTTTGAAAATGTATTGCAGTACTCATGCAAGGAGAGGAAGGTGACAAGGCTCTTGGTTGGTCCGAAACGCTTACCTGCAAAAGCAATTCATCTTCCCTTGAGAAAAGACAGGAATCAGTTTCTGTGTAGAATTGCAATGGTGGCACAACAAGAGGAAGCGCCCTGATAAAAATGTTCTTTTAAAGTCCCAGCTGCAGGGATGGTCATCAGAGCAGATCTTACATCTCTCTTGCATACATTACCTTTTCTTTTAAAAGGACGCTAAATAATTGAATATCTCAGTGCAGACTCTTGTGACCAGCCCCAAGCCCAAGAGAATAAAGATTATTAGTTTGCAAAGCCAACCATGAAAAAAAAAAAAAAAAAACACCAAAAAAACCTGAAGGTTTAAATCTAGTTCGCTAATAATTTTTTCTTACAAGTTTTCAATCAAATCTCCTTTAGCATTTCAGAGAACAAGACCAGCAAGAGGGATGGAACAGAAATGCAATGTAGCAGTGTACCATGGAATTTTTTAGGCAGAGCTGTAGTGAGAGTAGGACAAGAAGGATGACCACCATTAAGTGTCCATCAGAGGTGGCAGGAGGCATATAGGGTAAGCTATGCTATCCTAGACAACAGCACAGATCTGCAGTGATTGCTGAACTAAAACAGCATGAGAAAGAAGAGCCTGGGGCAGGGCACAAGTGCCAAACTACATCACTTTCAGTGTCTCTTTTAGAGCCTGAGCCATGAAATGAAGCCAGGCTGGCTGGACAAGCATCCCTTTCAAGAAGGCATCATCCTGCACAGGACAAAAAGCAATGTTTGGAGCCAAATAAAGTAAAAAAAAAAAAACAAAAACAAACAAAACCCTGAAGACCAACATCAAAANCCCCCTTGCAGGCCCCATTGCCCCACAGCAGCCACCTGGTTCCTCCTGCCAGAACACACCAAGTCACTTGACCTTGAGGGTGTGAGGCTATGCTTGGAAGTGGGATGAGAGAATCCCCACCTTGTAGCAGAAATCGAATCAAATGACCACCTCAGCTGTTCTGTTCACAGCTGATTCTGTACACCACTGCCCCAAGCAAAAGCTAGTTGTTCTTTAAAAAGAAAATCCACATATAATCAGCCTGGACCCAAGCTTTCCCCACTGTACAACTCTGTTCCCATCGAACAGCGCTGGAGCTTCACACAGGAACAACATTTTGCACAGCAGCATCAATGCAGCCCATGCAGGCTGAACTGGAAGGCACCACGGGGCACACTCTTCCCACTCGTTATCCAGAAGGGGGTCACTGCAGTGGGTATTTTTTCAGTACTCTCTCAAATGACAATAAAGTCTCCTGGATTTGGGACATGACAGACTGTGTGCATGAAAAAAAACTGTTCAGATCATCCCCAGAGCAGAATTTTCTTTGTGTTTTGCTACTGTTTTGGCCCTTCTACTTGCACAAGCCCCCACCTCAATGTCAGCTTCCCACAGGAGATGCTACCACGTAACTCCATACACCTCAATATCAGCACATTGTTCTTGGGCCACAGCTTATATCTGCTAGCTGAAAACCTAACCTGTTAGTTATAAAGCTGTCCACACTGAATAATGGTTCTCAGCAGCTCCACTGCCCAGGTATTTCTAACATGTAACTTCCCCTCCAGTCATTCACACATCACTCAGACACAACACATTTCTTTCACGATCGCCTGTTTTCAGTGCCATCCCCGGCTGCCTGGATAAGCATCTCATTTTAAGAAGCCACGCTTAAAGCCTTTGTCTTTTTATCTGTGGTTTTCTGTGGAGGGTGTTGCATGGTGCCTTACCTTTTTTAATACCAAAGGCCTTTCATTTCCAATCTCATGGCTTACACAGGTGCAAGTGGAAAGTAAGCCCCCATCTCTCCAGCCCAAGGACACTGTGGCAGTGCCTTTACTATGCTGTCCCAAGCACTCTTATCCTTATGGCCTTGCACTGGTCGAATCTGAAACATTTTTATATCCCTTATGTCATAAAATGTCTGCCTTTCATGTTTAATTCATCCCTTCCCCCCCCCGCCTCCCAACACTTGAGTTTCCAGTCTATAGCTCCATATTAAGAGCTCTTCAGCCTTCCCCTCACAGTTTTTGGTGGGTAACTTCAGCACCTACTAGAGTAATGGCTCTTTATTTAACCAATAGATGTTACCCAATAACACATACGAACAAAGCTCAGCAACCAATCAGCATGCAGCACATGCACTGCATCAGGTGTGGTGGAATTGACACCAACAGCATCATAAGCACAAGCAACCAATGGGGAGCTTGAGCAGCTCCCAATGAAAACAACGCAGTCACGCTCAGCAAAGAGTTACGGGGCACCTGCTGCACCGAGAGGACACCCCAAGGAGGAGGACATCTACCTGGGACTCCCTCATTTCTCTTCCCACCTGACTGGGGGGGGAGAGAGAAGTTTTCCCTTTTCTCTGCCTCTTCAGGTAACTTTGCGGTCAATGTATGCCATCACTTCTGCTAATAAAGCTTTGTACGTTTAAGGCTAGCTGACCTGTCTTTGTGCAACAAGGGTCATATCCTCAAATCTAGGCTTGGCTGCAATTTTGCTGACAAGTTGAACTATTAACAAGTGCACTTGAGAAAATAAAGCTCTTGCCACATCTGCAGATTTGGAGCCTTTTTTATATACAAGATTTTCTTCATGTATTTCATTTCTGTAGCAATCTTTAGTTTACAGGTTGCAGGAAGCTGTGCACCTTCCCCATAAGTTGGAAGCAGAAATCTTTAGATTCACAACAGGAGATTCAGCTTCAGGATGTGAACTCTGAATTGCAACAGTACACAAGACGTGTTATTTCAAGCAAAGGGACATTCCAGTTCACCTAAATTAAAACAGCACAAAATTGCCCAAAGCATCTCAGCTGATGCTCTGTTAAATAATGCACACTTCAATTCAAGGAGTTTCATATGGATCCAGAAGTCCATGGACAGGAATAATTTTCTCCCTTGTCCTGAAGGGACAATTTCCCTTGACACCTGAGCACAACACTGAGCAAGTGTCTCCTGATTTACAGCCCCAGTTCTCATACAGATGCAGTCTGCAGCTTCAGGGAAGCCACCTAACCAGTGATGAGCTAGGTTTAAGGAGAAGCAAGTAACCTGTCTGATCTGTGCTAGAGGCCAGCCACTGCGAGCTGGGTAACCTCTGCTACTTCAGCTTATCCTCCAGCATACTGCAGCTTTCTCCTTATGGTTTCTCCCTAAGGAACTGGCAGTGCCTAACTTTTTAACCCTGCTTTTACACAGCCTGAAGGTCCCTCCACTTTTCTGTCTTTGGTCCAGTTTGTCATACTGCTCAGCCTCACGTGCATACAGGCAACTGCAACCCACTACAACCTTGTGTAAGTCACTAGTTGGTTTAGTTTATACAGATATTTTCAACTCGCTCATTCTTACTGTTATTGCTAAATACGTTTCAGGGCAGGAATGGATTTCAGAAGCTGTATTTCCTCAGGCTTTCAAATGTTTCAAGCATTTTAACAATGACCCATGAAGACTTACAGATTCATTGTTAATGACAGGAAAGATATTAGAGCTTCTCTAAATCTGTAATTAGAGACATCTACCTGTAAGACAGTATGTTAATACCTACAGTTCTTTTGCTCTGGAGCTGCACCTGGCCTTAAAGTGATGACAAAGGACTAATAACTAATTTGCATTTTTTCCAATCTGTTGAAGAACTGAACTAGTTTTCAAAGCTAGAAGAGCTATTCCTTCTCCAACAGCACTCTCTTGGCCACACTGATTCTAAGCAAAAATATCAGAAAGACTAATTCCTTTGACATCTAGGGTTGACAGATTTTTGGCAGCAAATGACATTAACCAAATCAAGCTATGAAGGTATGATCATGCTTTTGTATAAAATTTAGTGTGTTAGCAACAAGTACTGACACAGAGACTGCTGTATTTAGATACCGTCTCAAGGGTTTTGATACGGGAATTCACAACGTTGCAGCAGAAAATTGTATCATTTTGAACACAGAATTGCTAGATGGATTGAAACTCAGTCATTATGGGTAAAGCAAAAATCGCATGATCATTGACTGCACTTAGTTGGGCCAAGTTGTTTTAGTAGGATCAGAGTGGCCAGAATTAGATAGTGTTTTGTCAAACACTGTCATTAGCAATCTTGCCAAAGAAGTATAAAGCACTAACTAAAGGCCCGCACAATACTGAAGGAAGATGCAACCACTTGAAAACACACAGGGGAAAAAAATTCCAAATGCACTAAAAGATTATTGTAACAGCAGTGATTTTTTAAAAAGAGAGGTTCAACCTGTGTGAATTATACATTAAAAAAAACCAATACAACAAAACAAAACAACACAACCAAAAAAACCAAACCACACCACCCAAAAAACCCACAACAAAAAAGCACAAAGGGAAGCTGCTGACCAAAAAGCAAGAACTTAGTATTCATGAAAGACATTTGAAGGTCCTGGACTATGGAAAAACAAATTAAAAAAAAAAAACTAAACCAAACCAATGCAAAACAGGATTATTAACTTTTAATCCACACCCCAAACAAGTATGTTTGGGAGAGAAGAGAATCCAGTGAAGTCTCCCTTTTCTAATGTTTTTTCTGCAATGATGATGATAGAGATCATGCATTGCTGCAAGAAAGGTTGACGTTTCAGCAATCTAAGTTTTCTAGGTTTTTCCACTTACTGCATAAGACTTTGCAGATTGTTTGCAAGGTCTGTATCTAAGGCCCAGCATTACACAAGGTCATCAGGGTAAGCAACATTGAATACAATGAATACCATACTGTAAAAATAAATAGTGTTTGGTCAGATGCAGATAAATCTTAAAAGTTTATTTTTAAAAGCTCAGATGAAGGTTAACCAGACATTCATATTTTCTCCTTAAAAAGTTTATTTCCATATATTGGTACACATTACTGGAAGAAATCAGAAAAAAAAAGTGTGGATAAAGGATACAAAAAACTTATGTGCCATTCTTTAACGTCAGTGGTAACACACACATCTGCTCTACTTCCTGAAGCCTTGTAAAAGGAGAGATACAGCCATCACTGCAGATGCCACAAATATTATTTATAACGGTGCCCGTAGCTGGTAGTTAAATGCAGGCAAATTGTACAGCTGTGTTAGCCAATCTGTTGAGTAGAGATCTCCCAGACATAGAAGATTATTTTTTTATTATTATTATTAAAGACAAAAAAAGCAGTAGTTCAGCCTTATTTTTAATGGTTTAAATTAAATTAGGTTGCATTGCTGGTATTACAATGGTATAAAGCTTTATTAAAAAAAATGGAAAAGAGGAGACACTTCATATTGCTACCAAATTAGTATTTTCTATAGGAAATCTCAATGAACATTTCTTTCAAGTATATTTAAGGACTGACTATTTTTTACTTAAGGGGACTTCATTTATTTTTATGTACTGCAAGAAGTAAGCTTTTCCACAACATGGAATGAACTGTCCTCCTCCTAGCAACATCTGCCTCTTCTTGTTCACAGTCATACACACGCAGACACCCTTTTAGAGCCACTCTCCTCCCTCTCTCTCCTCATCTTCAGGCTGCCTGCTGCCACAGAGCTTTTGCCCCCTTCTTGAATATGCCAGCAGCATTGGATATTTATCTCTAGTTAGTGCCTTTCCATTTCCTCGTTCCCTTTGCCTGAAGCATTTCTAATCTTTTTTTTCCTTTTTGGAATACCATCCTTATAAAGTAGCAAAATACCTAATCTCTCACTAAGCTTACAGCAATGCTTCTAGAAGCATATGCAGCCAAAACTATACGTGGTCAGCTGGGCTCTTCAGAAATGCTTTGCTTCACCCTGAGGTGCTTAAAAGCATGTGCAGTTCCAGTCTTTAGTAACATTGGCAGTGTTAGGTTTACGTTTGGACTTGATGATCTTAAACATCTTGTCCAGCCTAAATGATTCCATAATTATCTCATAATAGATGCCTGCAAACTGCTTATAACTGCATTTTGGGAAACAGGAGGGAGAAAGGGCCACTTACACTCCTATGAAGCTCAGGTTAAATTAAATAGCTGCAGAAGCCAAGAGCTTACAACTCTAAGATCAAAAGAGAGGACATCCACCTTCCTGATGTCTAGCTAACGTTTGCTTCCTCTTGCTGATTATTGGTATAGGACAACCTGCAGATCATGCCCACTTTCTAGCCAAGTTCAGGATTCCCAAGCAGAACAGTTGCAATCCTGAGTCACTCAGAAGTAAATTGAGCTCAGCAACGCATTTAGGAAAGTTACGGTGAAATGGTGGAAGTATCATTACATAAATTTAATGGCTCTTTTCTATTCCTATACTTTGTGCTTACATAATAATTTTTTAAAATTCTTATTTTTTTTGTCTAGGTGATATGCTACAAAGTTCAGTTTTAATTATTGATGAAAATAACAGCCTTGAGTCAGCAAAAACAATCTTTTATGCACTTTGGAAATGCAAAGGGTCCTCATTTGCAGGTGACAGCCCGAAAGGAATCCCTCACAGAGAAACAGAATCAGTCAAGAATGATTTTTTCTTCAAGACCGAAGACAAAGCACCTGAAAAGCCATGCCACGGGCTTCAGGAGGCCACACATTCACCAGGAGGCCAGGATGAATCAGCCCGAATAAATGTTCAAGCAACTGGAATTCAGATACCAGGGTAACAGAACTGCCTTAGCCATCTTTACAGTGTATTCCTTAGGCCAGATAAAAGCATTTTGAGTTAAGCTTTACTAAACCAGAAACCTCCCCTCATTTGATTCCAATTACGTTGAATAGGAGTAATATAATGCAGTGGGAAACTGGCCAACAGCCCACTTAGCTATGACAGGTAAGACGATATACAGAGCGTAACATCTGCCCCTTTGCCTGTGGAGTCAATGGCAAAATTTCGACTGACTGACAGCAGAGAGTCGGAGCCCAGGATGGCAGCGCAACTTTCACCAACATTAGTGCAAAGAGGGGAGGGTCTGGCAACATCAGGAAGATGGAATAAATAAAATGGGCATATCCAAGCCTGAAAATAAAAAAAAACAAACAAAAAAAACCCACACATCCACATATTTAATTCCCACTTCCCTCAAAAAAAAAAAAATCATCACAATCCAGCCTCCATTTCCCCAAGGCACAAACTAGCACTGAAATAAATTCCTTAACACTTCAATCACACACACACAGACACAGAGTTTAGGACAGTGAGGAAAAACACGTCATGCTTTTCGACTTTAGCTCCCTTCCCCCCTAAAAAAGTTTGTGTTTTCCAGCCTTTGCCCTCACTGTGGTCTCCTGGAGAGAGAAACTTTCTTCAGAGGCATGCTGACAGAGGTCACTGCACACCCAGGCCGAAAGGGACACGGGGGATGTCACCTGCCAGCGCTGCTGGGACGGGCTCTGTCAGCCAGGCAGCCGGCTGCATGAGGGGGACCTCACAACATGGCGCCAGGCGCTTCGGCCCCTGCGGCACGGCTCAGGGAAGCCTGCCCAGCCCACTGAGCGCCCACCTTTCACTGGCCAAGGAAGGGTCACTTTTGGACAGTGCTCTTACACAGCAGGTTGTTCAGTGTCCCAGCGTCCCGAACGGTTTGCAAAGCATTGACAAGATGGCTAAGTGATTTCACAAAGCAAGGGGGGCTGAAGCAAAAGAAAAAAAAAAAAACCCACAACCCCCCNAAGGGGGCTGAAAAAAAAAAAAAAAAAAAAAAAACCCACAACCCCCCCCAAACAAACAAAAAAGAATTTCCGTAGTTTGGCTAAATAGGAACAAAATACCATACCGTGCATACAGGCAGATTCAAATAAGAGGAAAAAAAAAAGAATGCAGGGTAAGGGTGACCAACTGTAAACAAAGGGGATTAAACCTAGATGAACAGAAATTATAAAAAAAAATATATAGTAAAAACCCTAAAGCTCTAGACAGTATTGTCAGATGGATGCTGGTCAGTCATCAGCACTCTGCCATGGCCACAGAGCTTTTCACGTGTTGCTACACTCACAAAACATTAAGGGATATTCTGCAGGAGGCAATCCTGCTCCAGCAGCAACCCAAGGTCTGTCACTGGCTCTCTCTCTAAAGGTTTTGCTTTCAGCTACCCTGCTGCAGCATGGGATCAATACCTCAGTAGTACCTCCTGCTCCCGCAGCCACTGCTGCTCCTACGCCAAGGTACGTAACATCAGTGTGCACACATTTTGTAACTATGTCTCCCTGTCTCAGTTTCTACAGGCCATGAGTACGTGCAGCTTGTCCACAAACGCTGCTCTCCAGAATACTGCTTTTCAGCGGGGCTATGCCAAATTGTATCTACCCTTTGAAGTGACAATGGTTTTAGTTGGATGCGGGGAGAAGATTGCTCTTCAGAAGGTGCTTTGTTTTTGAAAAGCAAACGTACTGATGCTTAACAAAAAAGCAAAGCCAAAATCTCAATATTGTGAAAAATTTACCAAAAAAGAGCAAATCACTATAAATTGCTTAATTACCCAAGTGAAGGGGAATGGACAGGAGCCAACACCACTCTCCTGAAGGACACAGAAGCACCTACCAGCTGGTTATAGGCAAAAAGTCAGCCTCTCCCTCCACTTCATCTGATGAATCTACACCTGACAACACAGTACCGTTTCGCAGTGGTAACACCTCACCCACTATAATTCTTAGTTTTGCGTTATTCAGGTTAGCCCTCACACCCTCCCTCGCAGCAGTGCAGTTGTTCAAGCAGGGAAGCTTCACAACCACCTCTGGAATGCAGCAAGAGAAAATGGGGGAAGAAAGTAGCAAGAAATTTGAAAGGCATCTAGGGCACTGTGGATATTCTGTTCCCTGCCAATATTAGTGGCCATACAGCCTAGACTTAGACTGCTAGCCTCAAATATCTCAGCAAATCAGAAAGATGAATTATTTAATGACAGACAGTTTGAGCTTCGTACTGAGGACAGCAGAGGTGCCTATTTTCTGCAGTGGCTTCCTCCAAAAGTCTCTCCCTACTAGAACACTGGAAGTGATATTAGCAACACTGCCTCAATTAAAAACATCATGTTGCCATTGTTTTACAAATCTTTACCAAACTTCAATCAATTTAGTAGTACCATTCCATGCCAACTATTTTCTCCAGATTATTTGACAGGGCAACTGTTAGATTGAACTACTTCAAAGAACAAAGCCAGTGGAGGGAGAGGGGGGGAACTTTTGTCCATGTCAAGGTCTGAAGACCTCCAAAGGTCAACCTCCCCTGCGCTTCAGAGCAGCAAGCCTGACATCTGGCCATAGGGCTTGGAATCAAGGATGTTCCTCCTCCCCCCCAACTTCCACACTACAGCATGCCCAAACTGTGGTGGTATTTATGAACTCTTTGTTCAGAAAGAGTAATAAGTGTCACGTGTGCCCCACAAGGCTGGTAGAAATCTGCAACAGATTTCCCATCACAAATCCAGTCTCAGTTTCAATTCTGCAAAGAGCAGATCTTGTCTACTGAGGCAGTATGTCAAATGGCCGTCTGATCACTGGCAATAGAAAGATGGTATCCCCATTACTCTCACTAATCTTCCTGCTGGGTCCACTGATTATATAAAAAGCCAGAGAGACAATCATTATTTTATATTCTAATTACCTGCATGACAAAGGCCACCACATTTTTCCAAATTCCCATTTGGCCTCAGCTCTACAAAATTAAATAATTCTTAAACATTTTCCAGAGGTCAAGAATTCAAAGCAGCACTTAGTAAATCAGGTCAGTGAGTCTTAAAAGCACACACCTTATTTTTTTGGCTAAAATTCATCTAACTAGAATCCAAGGATGTCAAACAGGGTGTTTATACAGTAAGTAGACATAATTTTTTACTTCTCCTCATTATTCATGACACAGTCCCAAAGCAAATTTACAGCAAGCTTTTAAAAATAGCATTAATAATCTTAGGGGCTGTATTAAGACCCTAATTAAGATAGTATATGAATGTTTCCTGCTTGCATGTGAGATGACAGATTTAAGCTACACAGTCACAAGACTCCTTAAGGAATTTATGTTCTTAACACCAGTTTGGGAAAGATGGTCATCACTCTTGCTTCCATACAAGGTGTCAAGGCATCAAGTCAGAAGTATTTCACTGCCTTGGTGTGACCCGTTAAGCCATGTTTAGGACCCAGCTTCTCAGGGGACATTGTAATTCACAGCTTAATTCCCTGGGCTCTGGCTGCAGCTGCAAGCGCTCGCCACCTCTCAAAGTGCTTTCCAAGATGACAAGCAAGGCACCAAGGAAAGGACGAGTCTTATCACAAGCACACAAAGGTTTTGCTCAGGTGACCTTTCTAGCTTCATGTGGGCCCTCCTCAACAGAAGCGAGAGCAGGGTCCAATTTCCAATGAACAATGTGGCTGCTTCAGCACCAAGACCAACCCTTCATTCAATATTATTGCTCCCTGCCCACTGCTTACCTGGCAACTTCAGTAACAGAACAGGACGGATTTATCAAACAACCCCCTCTCTTTCCCACAGCCCAGGTTCACCTGAAGGGTAAATCCCTCCTGCACGCTGCAGTTGCAGGGATCACAGCCAGCCTTGGAACAGGCTCTTCCAGAGTCCTCCCGTTAGAAACGGCGAGTGCTGGCACTTCCGACTGCCCTTGTCAGAGCTGCAGGACTTCAGCCTGCTGCCAATTCAGCCTGCAATTTTTGGGGAGCCACGAGCTCAGAAGAAGAGTTGATGAGAGGACGTCCAAGCAAGAAGTAGAAGGTTACAATTCTGGCCCCAATTTTGTATCACCAGTCCCAGACAAAACTTTCACTTGAACAGGTTAGCCTTGAGAAACCATGCAAAATACGCCACAGTTGAATGGGCTATTACCAACAGCCTCCCCCTCTGCTCACAGCAAGGCAGAAAAATACACCTCTAACTTTTCAGTAAGAGTTAAACCTTGATTCAGCTTTCAACTTAGATTAAACATTCCTCCCTTCAGAGGTTAACATACTTCTGTGAGGTTTTTTTTTTTCCTGGATAAACAGCACAAAGGCTTCTCACTGGAAACAATTGCCATTTAACAACATGTATGCTAGAAAGCTGTAAACAAGTCCTGATTTAACTGAACAGACAACTCGTTATTACTGAAAGCAATCATATACTCTCAGTGACCAAAGCTTTCCTGGCAGAGCTCTCTCTCTAGATTTATCATTAACATCTATAACCTAACACTGCTAAATAATTCAGCACAGCATTTAGCTTTGTGTCCTTGCCTCTCTACCCAGAAACCTCTCTCACTGTTTACTGTATGTTCCAGCAACAGGGAGGAAAATCCTGCCTGGATCGCAGTTCCTCCTCATGCTGCGTAACTGAAGGGGAACCTTTGCTCTCAGCATAGAAGCGCGGGTTTTATTTATTTTTATTTTGTTGGGAAAAGTGTTTATTAGATACCTAAATATAGAGAGTTATTTATCCACACGGAGTCATGACCATGTGGGCTCAGATTCACATGCAAATTCCCCTTTTAATAATCCTAATGCAGGGAGCGCTCCAATCAGAGCACTATCAGTCCCAGCTCCCGGATACCTGATGCCAGCTTTGCTGGTAATGTAGGCCACCAAAGCAAATCCAGAGAGATTGAGTTGGAAGTGGGGAGAGGCTCTGAGATCTATTTGCTTGGCTTCCTGACAACAGTGGTGTGTGTGTGT
The DNA here is from genome assembly GCA_013401275.1 of Pandion haliaetus. Classification (NCBI taxonomy): domain Eukaryota; kingdom Metazoa; phylum Chordata; class Aves; order Accipitriformes; family Pandionidae; genus Pandion; species Pandion haliaetus. The sequence goes on along the minus strand of VYZV01012494.1, from coordinate 256,216 downwards.
GTGTGTGTGTGTGGTGGTGGGGGTGTCTTAACTTCTTTTTTTCTTTCCCACTATAAATGGGATATCATTTAAGAGGGATCATTAACTGTGAGCAGCCCAGCTGGGTCAACGCTGGGAGGCGGGGACACAGTTGCAAGCAGCGGAGCAAGGTGGAAGCACGAAGACAGAAGACCAGGTTAATGAAAGCATGAGGTGGCTCTTGGGCAGCAGCTGGAGAAAATTTGGACACGCTGACAGGGGAAACTATGACTGGCTAAACAGGGAACCAGGAGGGCCACTTCTGGAAACAGAGCTTCAGGTCTGTACCCTCCTGCTCGTCTCTATGGCATGTCCTTTGACTTTGCATGTGTGTGTACATCTGTGTAATGCCTCAGTGTATAGCACAGAGTAAATACCCGAGACATATCGTACTGCTCAATTACATAGAGCCAGAGCATTTATTTATTGCTGTTGTTTCAAACACATTTGTGGGTAAAGAAAAACATTAGATGGAAAAATCTTGATGGAGCAGCAGGTAAAGAAGTTTGTTTCTTTTAAGCATAATGCATTCTGCTATTCCTTGATATTCTTTCTTTTAAATGCATATTTATGCTTTGGATCTGGTCCCATGAAACCTTTCTGCAGATGTTAAGAGTCAGTAGCAGGCAGCAATGAACTCCTGTTCCCTAAGCTGTGCGCTGATTACTTTTGTGAGAGAGGATCACATGCAGGCAAGTGGGGGGAGGGAAATAGCCCTTGGAGATGAAAACACAGCCTGCCTTTCCAGCTTTGTCTGGGAGACAGCAAAAGGGTCAGATCAGAAATAATAATTTAAGGTGCACATATATCCCCAGTAAATGTCTGAGTCAAGTAGCATTAGTAAATGAACTGGCCATGCTACTTAGCTGAGGTATCAAGTGTACTGTCGTAAAATAAAACGGGATGGGGGGCAGAGGGTGTCAAAATAGGAGAAAAAGTAGTTTTTAAATGCCTTTACATTTTTAACAAAGTCTACCTCATCAATAACATTGCCAGAGTTAGAATGGCAAAGGCAATGTCTTCACACCTTGAGACTGGCTTTGTCTGACAGTGAGAAACAGACAGCATCACCAGAGTCACATTCTAACAAGTATTTGAAAATTCAGTGTAAATCTAGGCTCACTTTAAAATTATGTGCCATAATTAATGTATACAAAAACTATTTGCTGGAGTTATATGTTTTTGCTTTTTACAAGCAATAATGAATCAGCTTTAAGAAGTACGATGGAGCTTGGAAAAGCACCTATGCGTGGACCACAACCTAATGACTTCAAAGCAGACTTTGTTCCAAATCCACTTAAAACATTTCAGAAGTATCAGTTTCCCGATTCAACTTCAAAAGATATTAGTATAAATATGGGCTATATTAATACAAATAATTTTAATAAAGTTCTAAGTACCCTAGTAAATCATTAACAACATAATAAATCCTAGCACAAATCAAACAATCACTTCAGTGGGAATTTAAGCAAGTCAAACTTTCATTTTTCTATCCTTACACAAAAGCTTTCTTTAAACTCATGTTTGGCCTTATTAGGTCATTCCCTTCAAAGCCAGGTACTAGGCTTCTTTTGTCTAGACAAAGACTTCAATTCTAAACCCATTCCATTACTCATCATAGAAATGCCACACAACTCGGCTGCACTCTGCATTTCATTTCTTCACCAACAGGCACGAGTAAAAGCTCATCTAAACTGATATGGGTCATGTAATCTGTAAACTGGCAACTGCACATGCTCAGCATGTTAAAAAAATGTAGGCAGACAGATTACTAATGAAAGGCTTTACTACTTCTAGTCTGTGCTCAGTGTTTGGGAAAACTAACCCTCTGCTTCAGTCCCTACAAAGATATAAATCAAAAGAAGAGAATAAACATGAGCCTACAATGGCCAAACCGTCCCACTAAAAATCATTTCTAGGAAAACAGAGGACATTTTAGAAACATAATCCCTTTCACCCTCATGCCCTTTTCTGCCTTTCTCTTTATAAAGGATATTTTCCCTGTATTTATGGGTCTGTAACTTATTTCATGCTGGAAGTTGAAGCCTTATTTTTGTCAATTACAAACCCAATAATAGCTGCTTGTGATGACACAGGCAGAGCACACTGACCTCCAGTGAAGCAGCAGCATCAAAACCAAACCAGTCAAGAAAACACTACCAAATAATTCCCTCAGTCACTTCATATGCTTGGTTTGAAGACTTCCAGATGTTAAACAGTAGAGGATTTTACTTTATATTTGTTCTGCAGTTGGTTTATTTGCTTACACTTTCATTTCAATTACTAAAGATTATTTCATTTCTAGATCATTTTATTTTCCAGTTCTGGCAGCTATTTCTGATACCTATACACACTGGTTCCTTTTCTAATTTTAGAACTTCAGTTTTAGACGTTAGGTTTAGTTCAGTTTAGAACTTTAGTTTTAGTTTAGAACTTCAGAGCAAATACTAATTTTTTCCTATGTGACCTTTGTTTCATTTTATTCAAATTATTTTTATTTTTAGTATAATTTTTTTTTAATGGCTATAAGATTTTCCAAGTCTTTATGTCAAGATCTTTGCAACATTCTTCAGTAGCCCCATAGCCACTCGTCCCAGAAATGGGCACAAAACCACAACAGAAAAATGGAGACTAATACTGCTCAATTGTATCCCAATACATTTGATATATATCTGGATATACCTACAAGAAGTTAATCAGCTTTTTGAACTACATCTCAATGTAAAATCAGTCCATGTAAATGTTTGGCTGGGGGCAGTATCAAAATGGACATGTAAGTCCCTGTTCAGGTTCTGGGCATCTATGGGGCAGTATTAACTTATTAAAACAATTTCAACTCAAATACCTACAGATTATTTCACCCAAATAGGAAAGCTAAGGCTTAACGTTAGCTGTGTTTAAAAAGTTATGGACACTTTGAAACACACACTGAGGAGAACTGGTCCTTACTGTCATCTGTTAGCATACAGAAAAACATATTACCCAATCATTAATCCTACTTGCTTCACATGCTACTATTTTGCAGATTGTAGTAAGACACACCCACTGTTCTTTCACAGGACATTGTATTCAGTTCATCGCTAGCCGTTCAATGTGCTGCTCTGCTCACCTTTCTCAGCATACAGCCCAGGGTCTTATTTACCGCATCTCCTTCAAACAACAAATTTCTTGTGTCTTGTTTTATACACATTACTGAATAGATAGTCACCGAGCACTAGTTATTTTGAATAGAACAGGATAGAATAGGAGTAGTTCAGTTGGAAGGGACCTACAACAACCATCTAGTCCAACTGCCTGACTACTTCATGGAGTACAAGAGAATATGAACTGTTTCATAATTACCTACATCACTTTTTGCCCAGATCCCTTAGCGTAATAAAGTACTTACAGGCTTAGGGCATCACTCTTCCACCTTCAGAGACAGCAACACAGATGCAGAATTTCTACAGACCAGACCCGTGGATCTCGACCCAGGCACTCAAAGTGAGGTACAACTAATGAATAACCCACCACAAACACCTCAGCTGACCTGTCCTACCCCTGCTAGAGCAGTCAGTAACAGAGCCAGTACAGCTCTGCAGAAGAGCATTCACTATCCCAAACTAGCAGGCAGTCTTCTCTCTTCCCCCAGTCTCCTGACTTGGTCACGACATACTCTCCATATCCTGCAACACATTACCCTGAGGTACTGTGGTCTTCTTCCCTAAGGAACCTATCACAACCCTAGAGTAGGCACTTTGTACCCAGTACATAAAAGTGATATGTGTTGTGGATCAAATTAAGGATTCACAGATTTCCAAACGCTGGCATTTATTCAGCCTTGAGGGCTTGAATTTGCAACTTTGGAAGCAATGCTATAGGTTCCTCTTGGAGGGTTTTAAACAAAAAGAGAGAGTTTTCAGCCCAGTAACCACACTGACACCCAAATGAATCTACGTTGTCCTTTTATACCTACTTCACAGACCATGGCCATCTGAGCTAGCTCATACTTCAAATAGTTTCTCTTCCATTTTCTTACCATTAGATGCAAATTGGCCCCTCCAACAGTAATATATTTTACATGTTTCTGTTGATAGGTATTTCTTTGCAAGGCCCAAGACTGCTGGATTCCAGTTAAGGCTTTGGAGCAAAGTATTCCCCTGAGACCCATGACCATTTGTCAATTCCTTCCATCAAGCTTAACCTTTCCTTCCCCTGCCTCCCCGTTAGCCACTAGCCCTTTCCTTTTTCTTCTGCAAAGAGAATGGGACTGGTGCAGCGAGAGAGGAGCCCCACCATTTGTTCCTCAGACTCTCTTCTTGGTCCTAACCAATCCTACTGCCCTCATTCGCCGTTCCCATTTGGCTTTGCTCCCCACAGTTTTCCATCTTGTGCATTCTCCTCACAAGCCGAGGCTCTCCATCCACACCGTTGCACAATTCTGATCTGCCCCCTTCTCCACTCCGCTCTCCCCTGACGAGTCCACAGCTCCTTAATTCAGGAACAGCAGTTCTCATCCTGCGCTTCAAATCCACATCCAACCTACCAGTCCCTCCTCTGTCTCCTCGTCATCGTACAGACTTCCTGAAGTCCGATCTTTGTCGGAGGCCATGTCTTACAAGAGGATGCATCAGGCAAGCGTAACACTAGTCTGTGCTTCCACCAGCACACGAAGGATGCACCGTCCTTGGCCATTATTTAAAACACAAATATCCTTTCAGTGAAATTTACAGGGAAGTGGCACTGAGTTTAAAGGTAAGAGAATCAGGACTTTATATACCTTTTACTAGTCTCATGTAGGAAACGCTGGCACTCACCCTCTGTCCTCACAAACAACCACGATAGTGTACAACTCACAGATCCCAAGGACAACACTTAACCTGACTGAAAGCCCACTCCCTATAAATTAAACCCAAAACTTACACTTGGATCTCAAAAACATGCTCTTCACTGATCATGAATAATGCTGTCCAGTATAAGCTCAGTTCTTCTGAATATTTATTATAAGAGTATGGGTAACACAACAGTACCAGTGAGTGTCAATATACATAGTGCACAAACATAACACTGAATGCTTTTTCTCATTCTCCTGTGAAGTGTTTTATGCACCTCATAAGACATACCAAAAAAGTGTTAACAAACTTTAAAAGAAAATCCCCTCATTTATAAAAAAATGATTTAACATCTGCATTAGAGTAAAAGCTGAACAGTTTCTTCCAACTCCGCTGTTTCCTGTACCTCATTTAATGGTCAGGTAAGATAACAGCTTGTACTGCCAGAAACTCTTTAATAAGAAATGATCAGTAAATATGAAATAGTTCTTTAGTATGCATTTTTGTGGTAAAAGACAGCTGGGGAAAAAAGCATAACAGCTAATCCACAAAAGTTTCAATGTATTTTAAAATTACTTTAATGGGTTTGGCTTCAGACCCACAATACCTCAGGAAAAAAAAGCAGAAATCTCCCCTACAGTATTTGTTAGAAGTCAAAACCTATTTACTTTCTTTTTCTTAGTCATGCCCACATACTAAGAATTTCATAATATGACAATGAAGTGGAGAGGTAACAAATGCCTGGTAAATAATCAATCAGATTAACATAGGTTACAGTGTGATTTTGTAGCTAAAAGAATGACTGTGATTTTTTGAAGAATAAGCACAGAAAGCTTTTGTAGACTAAGAAGGAGGCACTGGAGTTACTGGCCCTTTTCACAAAGCCATTACTGCAAACAGCCCGTTTGCATCCCTGCTTCCAAATACTTTGAGGAAAGAACCATCAAGTTCTCCTAGCTTGAAAAGCTGCCTTCGCTCAAAATAAAAGAAATCTGATTCATTGACCTCTTTAGTCTCACCATAAAAATGTGAAAAAGCTATCCGATTACAGTCTTCAAGTATTTATAAAGGGAATGAATTGATAATAAAGAGCATTTTAGGGTTTGAGTTTCCCCCTCTCTCTAGACTAGGCTTTGAATGAGATGCAGTCATTAGAAGCAAGAGCTAGATAGAGTCAGACTGGAAATAAGATACATTAAATTTAAAAAATGAAGCTAATACAACAGGAGAGCACCAATGTTTTGGTGGTTTGTTTTTTAGGTTTTTGTTTGTTTGTTTTTTAAACAATAGCTTATAACCCCTGTTAACACTACAGCACAAGTCGAAAGCTGTGGGACAGAGGTCTTTTGTGTTACATTTTGCAGGAGATAAAGCTGACACAGCAGTCACAATCACTATTATTCGTAGACCAGAAGTTCTTTTTCCACAGTTTTGAACAGGGAAAATGATTCTCAGCTGGCAGAACAAGCTCAAGAAAGAGCCCCAGTCCAGGCTGTCCTGACACACCGTGTTTTATTTGGGGCTGGCCTGTAGGGTTAGAACAGCCCAAAGAACAGGTATCGTAGGCAGTGGGTCCTGATGAAAGGGATAGTTGTTGTAATATTTGTTCTTTAAAGTAAACAGTAGAGTTTTCCAAATAGAGAGGAACAACAATAGATGGTGGATCACCAGCCCCATTCTTCTGCAATTCGGTGTTCTCCCAAGTTTTAAAAGCTGGACTGATCTCCCGCAAAGAGGACCCAGTATAATCCAAGAGTAATAAAATCTCACACCAAAATACATACAGTTCCAGGTTGTTTGGTTTTTTCCCCAATGGAGACAGGGTTTCCTAGAAACCCACCACTCTTTGCAACTTCTCCATTTCTCTTGTTTTTAGCTGTCATTTGTTTTAGTGGACCAGAAAATAGAATTAGGCAGTTCATAAGTCTGCAGAACATATTGCTTGACTGCCACTAATGCAGACAGAAAGTAATTTGGAAAAGCAACTGCTATGTCATAGAGAAGGGAGATGGACAATGTATTTTTTTCTCTCCCATTAAGAGGTCTCCAGGAGTCCAACACAATACCTATGTGCTTTGATTACAGAGCAGACAACAGACAAGTTCAACCAAAGACGACATAGAACCATTTCTGTGCATCATATTGCCTGCCACCATGATGCTCTTCCTGGCATTCCTGCTGCTCTTCCTGTACCGCCGTTGCCAGCGTCCCACTCCACAGGGGCAGATCTTCAGCATCGACCTCCCCGAGGCCCTGCCTGAGCACGATGTGTCCAGCTTCCTTTCCGTGCTGCCCTGGAACAGCGAACAGAGTTTCCACTACTCCACGCTGCTCCCTGATGCCACGTTCCTCACTGTGTGTTTGCCTCCATCCTATGAGGAGGCCACCATGAAGACTTCCATGGATGAGGCTCACATTGAGCTCTCTCCAGATCCAGTGCCTCCTTACGAAGAGAGCACGCTGCAGTCCAGCAGCACCAAATAAACTTCCTACGGAAGCAACTTAGCTGAAGCATGCAGCCCCTCAAGGCACAAACGTGGAACTGCTATGGCCTTTAAAATTAGCGAAAAGATTTTAAGTGAGGCACCAAACCAATGAATTAATGAAGGACGAAACTTGGAGTAACAGGGAATGAATCTTCACCTTACCCTAGGATTCTCTACCTTCCATTTGTGGTAAGCGTATGCACACAGCGTAGCACAGAATCGGTCCCAGACTGGTAACATGGGGTTTCCAGTTAACAAAGCTTGTCATGCAAGGATCAAACTTAAGGGCAGGTGGGAATCTGTCTCTCTGCAATCCCTCAGCTACAAGAAAACATGAATTATGCTACAGATTCATCAGTCACAAAAAGGGCTTTTAGCACATACCTATTCCAGTGTGGCTTTTTCATTTTTATATGTTTATTTTTAATTGAACTTCTGACAAGCTGATTCACTCCATCTGTGTGTGTTAACAACACATTGTTCTGCAGTGCTCTGGAATGATCGCAACAGCTCTCAGGAAAGCAAATAAATATAGAATCTCTACAAAATTGCCAGCAACTGTCCCCAAAGGTTCAAACATGCACTGTGGATAAAGGCTGTCTTCTATCACAATTGAACAATAAGGACAATCAGAGACAACCTGGTCATTCTGGGCGAGGAAGACTCCAGCAGCACCACACACAAGCACACTCACACTGTTGCTGCAAGCTACTTGCCAAGGTCTGCAAGGTCCCAATGTTCCAGGCTACTTGCTTGACTTCTTTTCCAATTTACAAGTCTGCAATAAACCCTGTGACCTATTTTCTGCAGCATGTAAAGGAGTTGGGGAAAAATTAATAAAGTCAAATGCACAAAAAAACCCTGGTCTCTATTTCAAAACAGCATTATACTCCCTTCCCCTTCATCACTCGGGCAAAGTAAACCTCATTCAAGTACATTGGTGGCAGTGGTTTGGTTTCAGGAGGGCTTGCACATGCATGCTTTTAGACAATGAAGTATGCTATCTTTAATTCTTTCTTACAGGATAGCATTTTCACTATGTTGATAGATGCTCTTGTTATGGAAGGTGGCTACTATGGATCCTGACAGCCTCAAAAGTTATGACAGCTTCTTCCTTGCAGGTGACAGCTATTCCATGACATTACACTTGTCTGTGGCTTGCCAACATAACTACTACATATTATTGTGTGCAGTCTTGGTGTAACTCCTAAACCCAAAGGCTGCCCTGACTTGCACATTGTGATTTCAGCAACTGTCATGAGGTGTCAATATCAGCCAGTCCTGCTTTGTGAATGTACTACATTCCTTAAAAAGAGAGAGAGAGAAAACTAATGGAAGAAGAAACCACTGTACAGCAGAAGGAAGGCCACTTTTGAGCTGCAAGTAGTTAAATTTCATGTTGTTATGCCAACAGTGGCACAAATCACATCACCACAGTAACCAAGTAGGCCAGGTCAGAACTGATGATCCCACTCATATAGTTCCCTTAAAACAAGAAAAAAACCACCAAACCTGCCTTTCATAATTCAGAAACGGGATTATTTTCTTGAGCTACACTTTTGAGATCGTTACCTTTTCTAATGTTCCCATTTGGTCACCAGACTGTAAGAACAGAAGCAACAGATGTTTTGGACCAATCCAAATTCAATCAACCATTTTTTCTTTTCAGACCATGGCTGGGATGAGTTGTTCTTGGTATTTGCTGATGCATTTGAAAGTACTGTATTTTACTGCCTCCTTGCATTTTGTTTACCTCCTCATTATTTGGTAGATGCAGTTGTTGCCAGCTACAAGGAAAGCTGGGAAAAAAAAAAAAAAAAACCACAAAAACAAAAAACCAAGAGCTCCAAACAACATACGTTGCCTAATCAGCAAGGTGCAAAGGTTTGAAGTTCAAAGATAAATCAATTCTGCTGCTGGTGTCTGTATATTCCACTAACTTCAGCAGAAATGTACAGGTATGCTTGAAAATTCAGCCATAGTTGCATCAAATTGAGTATATTTTGCCTTGAAAGATCTGCTGTCTTCTGGAAAGAGTTACACCGTTCTTCAGCACAATTTCTTTTTTACCATTACCAGAGTAACGCCTGAAACCCAACCCCTGGGCTCATGATTCTAAACCGCACTCCAGTTACCTTAGTTAAAATTAAGATAACTTCCTGACTGATATTTCTTGTGACCAAGACTGATGTACTTCTAGAAGTAGTTGAGAATTGCTATTCTCTCCAAGAATATAGAGTGATTGCCTCTCACATAGTATTTATCGGATAAGTGTCAAATCCTGCCTTAGAAAAAATAGTTTCTGTTCATTTGCATTACTATTGACAATTAAAACCAGATACTTGCTCAAATTCAAATGAACAGGAACACCCCCATGACTTAAATTCTTCTTTCTAATAGACTGCTTTTTATTCCATCTGGAACTGGTATCCCTTACCTCATTCCAATGCAGATTTGTCTAGTCTTGCATGTTAATTGTCCCTAGTGTGTTTTAACCTAACCAGCATCTCACTCTTAAATCTCCACCCCAAAGAGAAGGTCCAGCAAAACAAGACAAGGTTCCTCATGCAAACATACTGAAATTAATCTCCATTGCCTAGAAGCTATCTCTGATCATGTCAGCCTGTGGTGACACACATGTCAGTAACCACAGTGTTAATGGTATTAGTGCTACTGGTTGCAGAGCAGCTATTAGGTCCTTGGAAAAACACCTTCCGCATCTGTCATGGTTTAACCCCAGCCAGTAATTAAGGACCAGGCAGCCACTCACTCCCTCCCACCCAGTGGGATGGGGGAGCAAATTGGAAGGAAAAAGGTAAAACTCATGAGTTAAGAAAAGTTTAATAGAACAGAAAGGAAGAAACTAATAATGATAATAATAACAGTAATAAAATTACAATAGTAATAATAATAATAAAAGGATTGGAATATACAAAGCAAGTGATGCACAATGCAATTGCTCACCACTCACTGACCAATGCTCAGTTAGTTCCTGAGCAGCAATTCCCCCCCAGGCCCACTCTCCCCAGTTTATATACTGGGCATGACACCACATGGTATGGTATGGAATACCCCTTTGGCCAGTTTGGGTCAGCTGTCCTGGCTGTGTCCCCTCCCAACTCTTGAGCCCCTCCAGCCTTCTTGCTGGCTGGACATGAGAAGCTGAAAAATCCTTGACTTAATATAACCACTGAAACAGCAACAACTGAAAACATCAGTGTGTTATCAACATTCTTCTCATACTGAACCCAAGACATAACACTATATCAGCTACTAGGGAGAAAATTAACCCTATCCCAGTTGAAACCAGGACAGCATCCAAGCAGAGAGCTCATGATCTTAAAGGAACTCATGTCTGGCAATACAGCAACCATAAGTGTAGGGGGAAAATCTTTCATTTTCTCAGCTCTGCTAATCTGAATGATGAAGGTTTAGAGCACACCATCTAAAAGAAAGATGTTGGAGTTGAGACTGTAGACAAGAAGACTGAGAGACATTAAGTTTTCAAATACATAAAAGGTAACTGCAAACAAAAAGAAAATAAACATCCTTCATGCCTGCAGCAATCTGAACTGGTACTAGTGAGCTTAAAGTGCAGCAAGATTAACTCAGAAAATAAATTTCTGAAAGTGAAGTGCAGCCTGAAAGTACAGTGAAGCACTGGCAGCACCATCTCTGGACACATTAAGAAGTTAGACAAACATCTCTTAGGAGTGATGAAGGATCCTAGTTGGAGCAAGGAATGGATTAGATGTCTTCTCTGGGTCCTTTCCTGTTCCTATGCCCTAAAGCTGTATCAAAGTAAGTTTTATTCATCATTTCCAAGTTTTGTATGAAATGAGATGTCTGTTTCTTTGAAAATCTGATACTATGACATTTCATGTGCATCCAGAAATCACTGTAACCCTGGCATTGTACTTTATAACCACAAGGTCCTTATTTATATAAGATTTAAACAAAAAGAAATATATGAAGAATAGGACTTATTAAATATTAATGTCTGCTAATACACATGTAAAGTCTTACAAGTTGTGAACTCACCATGATGTGAAGGGTAATTTTATTTCAGTTTTCCACTAAGAAAATACTAACAACTATGATGAGATTAATTATGTATATACAACCCCTTGTTTATACTTAGTAAGAACCTATGGAACAATACAGGCCCCCTCTTATTAAGGAGGCTTTCAAAAGCTTGGAGGGCAATTTGTGTGTTTGTCCTGTCTGTAAGAGCTGGCAGAGTCCCTTACTGACATGGGTCCATTACTCTGTAGACTAAGACGCATCTCACACACATGCAAGTTTCTTGCTCAAAAGACATTTAAAAGAAAACAACACAGTTTATACAAAATGGTTCTACTAAATATCCACTGAAAGTACGCAGCACATATCTCCAATAATAATACAGTGGTTTAGTATTCATAGAATATCCTGTCTCTTTTCTTTTACCTAAAGGATGAAAAGATGACACAGCTCTTTGCAACTACAATAGGAGCTCAGAAATGAACATCTTGGATAAAATTGATTCATGCCTGTACACAGATTGAGCATCTTTGCTAAGCTGAAAACTAACTCATGACTCACTGGTTTCTACTTGCTAATGATAAAATGTGTTTTCAAAACAGGACAGTCACTGCTTGGTCTTAGGAAGTAACCCAGCTTCCACACTTGGTCTAGGAAAGGAAGAACAAGCATTTTGGCACACACATTTCACTGAAGAGAGATACTAATTGGTAACAGATAATCTTGATTAGGAATTTAGATCCTGGCTTCACTGAAGTAGAATAACTTTAAAAAAAAGAAACAAACCCCAACATCAAGTCAGAATGTCTTTATGATAGTTCAGTAATACCACACTGGCCAAGAAAGAATTGCCCCCCAAATAAAACGTTTGGCTTAATCTATGGTTACAAGGATTTTACTTGGGTCCCTGTGCCAGCAAAGCCTCCAGATACAGACACACAACTACTTTTGCCAGTACAAACTCCACTAACATGAACTATATATGCGCTAATAGTACAACAGTTCTTACAAATAAGTTTTATCTATATGGGAAGTTGAGTCAGCAGTCTTATTCTGGCTAGGAGTGGAATTTTTTTTTTTTTCTTTTTACAAACTTTTAAGGAGGAAAATTGCACAAAAACATCAAATAAGAATGAGCTAAATGCTTATGGCAAATTATTCACTGACTCCTCTCATAAACTGTCTGTAAGTGAAACAGGAATTTTTAATCATGGAATTTATTAGTTTCAGTCTAATTGTTAGTATTTACTAACAATTTACTGTTACACAGTAGTTCTTTTCATCAATTGCATAACCACGTCTTCTGCAGAACAGGAAAGGCATGTGAGTGTGGAGCATAAGGGAGGTGTCCTCTGTAATAAACACATCATACCGTTCTCAACAGTATAGCTAGCAAGGCTGGGTACAGCTAATAAATCAATGCCACAAAAGCATAGATGTCAGTAAAGACTACAAAAACTCATTGAAAACTCTTGTTAAAAACTCTTGGATACTCGACTAGACTGACAGCAGTGTAACTGTTCATTTGCACTTTCACAAGCTTCCCATTAAAAAGTAAAAAAAAAAAAGCATTTGTTGAGGGCATGAAAATCAAACTCAACTATGACTTTGGCTCCATCAGTAGTTTTACTTCTGACTATTTACAAAAATGTAATGTCTAGGAGAGTTTGTTGTCAGAAAGTAAGTGTAAGGAAGAAGCAGCAATCAGGACTTTGGTACTCAGAATTTCAAAAAAGTCATGCCATTAATATCATGTTATCTTCTGCCAGCCCCTTCCACATTTATTTTTTCCTACAAAGCCAGGCTGGTTTTTTTTTTTCTTGAATGCTTATCTTACAACTTTTCAGACATTTCCATCTGTGACAAAATAAATACTTCAAAGCAGAAGAGCATGTACAGGCAATCCTTTCCAATCATGCCAAGCCCATTCATAGGATTCAAGGTCTAACTTTTATATTGTAGCATGTTTTGGTTTGTTGGATTTTTCCCCCCCAGGTTCAAACTAAGAGAACTGAACGCCTGCTTTTTAGTTCTTTGAGTGCAAATGAACTGAACTTCTTTAGTGGACTTTCATGCACAAAGTGCAGGCAGCGGAACCATACTCTTCCTGCCCTACCCCATCAAGCACCCTAACAGGAAAGGAGTATGCAAAAGAATGCAAATCATGATAGAAAAACAAGAACATACCCATCAAGAAACAAGCCTCTTACAAACTTGTTTTATGCCAGCTATATAAAAGGCAACACAGAAAGGGAAACTAAATCTACAGACTGACCCACAGCCGCAGAGAGCAAAACTAAGTATCATGTGTTATGTTCTACTCAATCTGGAATATCTGTTTTTCATTGTGAAGTGCTTTGCACGAAACCAGCTCCCACTACAGGTTAAGACAAATTCAAGCATATTTCTTCAAACACATTTCACTGCCTGTGTAGCCAACAACATGCCAAATTATTTAAGCAGAGCCATTAAAAACTCAGTATGTTTTTCAGTTCTGTAGTATTTGTCCTTCCTCTTTTTCTTCCAGTTTGGAAAACATGCAGTTGACACCACTCTCAGATGTTAGTATGGCCTCAAGTTTCTTCAGAAAGACTGTACATCTATGTTTTAGATGCAAAAATCAACCTGAAGGGTATTAGCTTGCTTATAAATCCTATCTTCAGTAATACTCACCCACTTTACTGGCAAGTACAGTTTTCCTCTGTTAATGACACAGAACCTAAACATGTCTATAAATAGCTAGTTTCTAGTATAATCCACATACCAACAAAACATTGTGGTCATCAGAAACAAGAAAACACTGCTGTTGTATGCAATGGAAGGGGGGGAAAAAAAAAAAAAAAAAAAAAAAAGATGTAGATCCGTTACCACAACCCTTACAGTGTTTGGCTACAGCAGGAAAATCAAAGCAAAGAGGGGACATTGGTATGGAGACATGAAGCAAAGTATGTACGCTCCTGCCTAGCACAACTGTGAGACCTTCACAGCAGCTCTTTTCCAAAGCATTACCAGAAATCATCGACTGGAGAATGAGCACAGCATTACACAAGCGACTAGCATGGTGTCCCTGACCCAAGATGGGCAAGATGGTCCTTAGGCATCGACACTGATAGACCTGAGCAGTGCCATGCTCCACCCCAAGGTCCTGCACATCTCCCATGCTTCTGTGCTCCCCTTCTGCATTCCCAGTCCTGCCAATCCCACCCAAAAGAAGGACAGGCCAAGTGGTCTCAGCCTGTCATCTCATAAGATCTCTATTGGAAGCAAAATAAAATAAACAAGTTTTAGACCCTCAAAGCAAATTTTATTACAGAACTAGCAAGTTAACACACTGGTAACATCTAGACCTGTGTGCCAGTGGTTATGGTAGACTCTCTACAAACCAGGCACTGAGTACATTCTACTTTCTTTTCCTAAAAACATGACCTGATATAAACTACAGCACAAGGAAAGAACTGCTGTTTGGTATTGCATTTTATGCTTTGCAAGTCAGAGGGCTTATTTCCTAATCTAGTGTTCTTTATCTAGCTTATGCATACCTTATTTTAAATGTAATATCTAATAGAGATTTTAGAGATAACAGGCAAGGGATACTATAAGCATGAATTATGCCTGGATACTATATCCAAGAGCTCCACATGAACAGCTCGCTCTGTTTAGCTAACATCACCTCAAAAAATTACCACCTCCTTTTAGACCTATGAAGCAATACAAGTATTTTGGCAGCTGTCTGGGTTCCTTCCAAGCAGCCCTCCCCAGCCAACTAACCACACAGTTGTCAGAGACATTTATGATTTTGGTTTGTCTAGTTTTATTCATTAACAGATTTTCAGTTTTACCTGGGACTGTGTCACAAAGTATTTACACCAAGTGTATTAATTTCCAGTAAATGTAATTTTCTAGCTTTGTTGGAAGATAAAGAATATTTCCAGAGTGGCTTATATTTAGAGTGATTATACTGATTTTTGAAAAGGCAAAACCAAATTTTCATTATTGTGACAGCCTGCTTCCCTGGCACAAGGTGCGCTGTGCACATCTCCCAGTTCCCAGGAGACTGCTGAACTAGGTAGCTTGCCATCGTGTTTCAACAGTGCAGACACCGAGATTAGGTTCCCACTTTCTCAGACTCAGCTTGTTTGTGGAAATCACCACACCTAGCAGCTACTCTGGAGAGGCTGGATTTCATGGCTGCTGGACCCGGCTCCGCCACCGCCCCAGATAAGCAGGGGAGATAAGTGATCAACTGCCCTTAACAATACAAGGGCTTCCGTCCCCATCCCCCTGCCCCAGACGTGGCTTCTGACTGAGGCCAGCAGATGTTTTCCTGTGTGCTTCAAGTTCCTAGAAGCAAGAACAAACCTCCAAAGCCACCCAGGAGCCCCAGGGGTGCCACACCAGAGTGCTGGATCAAGCAGCAGTTTCGTCCAAAAACCCAAGTGACAGTTCAATAGCGCTATATTGAACCACAAAGCATCTGGTAAATCAGCATAGTTGTAAATATTTAATACCAGACACTTTGCTCCGAGTAGACTAGCACTTGCTAGTTTTTTGTCTCAGTTTCCCTCCCTAAGCACTCCATGCAGAGGGGACAGACAGCCCCCAAGCCCCATCAGCATTTGCTCCCATGTCCCCTACCTGCACACCTTCCTCCGTGACCAGCAAGCACCCTAATAAGGTAACAGTGTGAGGAGGTACAAGGCCTTACAGACATCAAAAGGTGAGTAACATGTATGTAGGAGGACCAGAAGTGCTAACACCAAGGGGAGAGCTTGGACACCCCAACAGTTTCCTAGAAAGGGTCACTGAGTACCTGCTGAATCATGAAGCTTGCTGCACAGCCACAAGGATCGACCAGCACTGACTTTTGTTACCTTAATTCACAAGACTGCAGCAATCGAGCAGCGGATTCACAGGTCTGGCTTTAGAGAGGGTCTTACAGACAGACTTTAGAGTCTGTCTTGTAGAGTGTCTGGTAATTAGCAAACACCTACTGCTGTGCAATTTTAATCCACAGCCTCCATACAGCTGACAGTCAGGGCATCCTTAATCTAGCTGTTGGTTAAATCAAGGGCACAGAAGCTAATGGGTAGTAGTAGTCCTTTCAGCAGTCACCTTAAGGACAAGAGCAAAAAGAGGAGACTTTAAAGCCATGCCCTGTTTACCAGAAGACATGTTTAACACAGCTCCTTCTAAATCTACTTTCCAATTTCTTCCTCTTGAGGCCTTTAAGTATTGCATCCTCTAGTTCCACTGCTCACACCACTCAGAAAGTTGTAACTTCAGATTAAATGCAATTTGTACTGAAGAACAAACATCAGTAGGACAATTTCTATACTATTTAAAGCAACTTGAACATTTGACCTACATTGAAGCTGCTTGATTACAACCATTTTGAGAGGATTTCCTTCACTGTTTTCCATACTGTACTAGGTCTTTCTTCAGCTTTGACATAGCTCCCTGAACAACAAATTTTCCCTGAGAGAGTGTTAGAAGGCAAGGATCCTTCCAACAGAAGAAGTTACTTCTGTTCTGGGTCACAGTCAACAAAACAGCAACAACTATTGTAAAGTAATTCAACACTCTACACTTAAAAAAAATACCTGTAACAAACAGCATCTGAGGAGCCATGGGAAAGCAAGGTTCAGTATTACAGACGTCTTCAGGTGCAACTGCCACCTTTACTGAGCTTTTCAAAGCTCACACCAAAACTAACTTTAACTTGTAATAAGATTTCACCTGTGGCCTGTTTTTTGCAGAGCAATCAAGGAGTTCCCAGGATTTAAAGGAACCCTTAAGCAATCCTTATACAGCCAAAATTTAGTTTTCTTGGGTAGTCTGGCTAGTTTCAATTAGATGCCAGTGCTGCTCTTGACTTGGGTGAGAATTACTTAGTTGCTACCACCTGGCCTAGCCTTTCCAATCCCACAGGCAGCTGTGGGCATTTCTTGTGCCCATCTGTGAGTAAGTTTAACTCTTTCCAGTCCTCAGAGAGGAGAAAACAACTGAGATGAATAAAAGCCTTCTGAGGGCAGGAACACTCTTTTTTGTCAGGTCTGTAAAGTGCTTGGCCGATGGGGACCTTCCCCCATTCCTAACAGGCTTGCTACAAAACAACGTTCAGGACCAGTAGTGATCCTTCAGACATACTCCCTTTGGTCACAGTGCTAGGAGCCTACTACATAGCTGAGGAGAGAGGGTGTGCTGGGTAGCAAGGTTTCCTCAGGAAACTAGTCTAATGCAATATGATTATGTTGCATGGGATCTCACAATCTTTTCTTCTCCTACTAGCTTTTTCACCCTGTATGAAATTAGATAATTTCAAAAATATAAAATTTCTTTCAATTTCATGGAAACTCAAGTTTCAAGGAAAGTGACCATAATAGCGACCTCACTAAAGGAAAAACTTTAGTGTCTTACAAGAGGTGAATACTAAGAAAATCCACATAGAAGAAAGACTGCATAAATATAGTGAGCATGTTATGGCAGCATGCACTGTCCAATGCAGCAGAGAATCCAACAAGACGTGAAGGTACAGAAAAACAGGCATTCATACTTTGCTGCCCACAGAACTATGGCAGAACAATGAAGTTACATTAGATTTATTTGTGGTATTACTGTCCTCTGTACAGAATTAAAGGAGCAAATGCAGCCTTTGAACAAGACACCAACATAGATGCTCTCTTAAACTCCATGCTCTTTAGCTGATCTGCTTGAGTTTCTATGTGCCATTGACCTGTTTTTACCTATCTGGTCTTCTGATGGGATGAAAATAAGATTGTGCCCCAGTAAGTCTGGTGCACATCCACTCTGCATCTACTTTTGCAGTCTCCTGCTAATGCCACTCAAACACCAGGGTGATAGAATTAATCTGTTGGAATTGGACATCTTCGCTGAAGAAAGAGCAGAAATGAGTGTGTCTGCCAGGTATCGATTAATTTGTGTGGTGCAGCCAAATGGTTTGTGCCCCTATAATCCAAAGGGAATCTCCAGAATAATAAAGTTAGTATACTAGTACCTACTTTCCTGCATTAGGGAACCGATTTTTCATTTTCACCAACAAAACCATGTAATGCCTAGAGCCACAATTAGGCTGAATTAGCCTGTAATACAGCAGAAGTCATTACCCGCTTATCACAGGCATTCACTGGGGTGACTCTTATGCAACCCCCCCACGTTTTTCTTTTCTTACAAAGGCCACAATTTATGTAGATTATATCACATCAGATTACATACTACTTTCTCTAATCACACGTTTTCCCTACTTGGTTGTGTGAGTCAGCACAGGCAGGATGCAGGAACAACCACAAAACCACAGATGAAATGCAAAGCGTAAATTTATTTTCCTTACCTTGCCAACTGGGGGATCCCTGAAGCAGCATCTGGGCAGAAGCACACAAGTGGGGACGCAGGCACCGCTGAGCTCAGCCCATGCTAGAAGATCACCAAACCTGCTGGTTTTGCTATACAATTAGTGTGATATATGTATTTTTCTACACCCCAGCTGCAGGTCACTTGAGCACGTCTATCATCCTCCTTGCCAATCTTCCGTTATTATCCCACATTCCACCCCCTCGCTGAAGGGACCACCTCTGCTGGGGCTGGCAAAGCTGGAGGTGTCCATTTGGGCTTGAGGGGTGTAGGGCAGGGTAATTTACAGAGGCACATAATAAACATAGAGAAAAATGAGTAAACATTTCCCTACAATAATGCTTTGAATCAGGTGCCCCACCCATCCTGACAGGGAATTAAACCACTCGGCTAACCAGGCACCACCTGTAGATTGTTTCATTTGATGCATTAAGTCCTGGGATGTTGAATGTCCTCCTCTATGCTGGCTGATTCATCAGCTGTGTTGAAGCAAAACATGCCTTCAAAATCGGAGCAGCATTTATGGTGTTGAAGAAGGAGATAGTCCACCACCAATCAATCCTGCAATGTTCCTTGGCATACAGCCATCACCTACTCAGAAAAAATAACAATGAAGAACATTAATATCAAAAGCACTTAGCATAGTACAATCCTGTAATACAGGAACTGGTGTTGGCACGCCAGTGAGACACGTTGTCAAAAGATCTGCAGCTGTTAATACTCTCTCAATACAAAAGGCAGATGAGTTAGTTACAGTAGAGGCCAACCAAATCCAAGTATTTACATGTTGATCTCATGGAAATGTGTCCAGGTCATGTGCTTGTAGTACAAGACTACAACAAGACGAGCCAACCTGTGATAAGGGAGGAAAACAGGAGTGTCATCTCCTTCCAGGAGTACGTACACTGTTACTCCAGCTCCTTCAGCTAATACTACTCCGGGTTTGTTAACTTGATGTGGGGTAACTGCCCACACAGATTGAAGAGCTATGCCTTGTGCTTTTTCAGATTGAAATTCAATTTGATGTTGGGTTTGTGACACCAATAACACCATTCCAATGCTATCTCCTCTAAATAAGGCACAGGTATTCATTGAAGATACCTAAAATACAAGAACTCGAGAATCTGATATCAACAGAGAATGTAAAATAAGAGGAGAAGTTGGGGTACAGAACCCTATGGCATTCTCAGGGGTTATTATATAAATCTTCATGTCTAGAGTCATGGGTTGCAGTCCCACCACAAAATCCATCGGTGTAAACAATTCAGTTTCCCCTGTAGTTAATATTTTGGGAGAGATACCATCTGGAAGAATTTCAGTCCTAAACATGTGTTGTACTGGAGGTGGTGTAATACGATCATAGGGTGTTTGATTATGAATATTCTGCCTGTTTAACAAAAAACTGCTTTAGTAAGATGTAAACTCCAATGTTGTGAAGTTTTAGTACTGGCTAGCTTTTTTAATTGTTCCTTCAACACCCCATTCATTCTTTCAATCAAGTCAGTAGGTTGTGGATGGTAGGCAATGTAGAATATCCAATCTATCCCTAGCCTTTGAGCCCAATCTTGGACATTATGTCCACTAAAGTGTTCCTTGGTCACTTGGTATTTGGTGAGGAGGTCCATATTGATGAATGAGTTGTTCTAATGCTTCAGTTGTGCTATGTTGATTAGCATATTTGGTGAGTTTAGCAAAAAACAGTCCTGACATTCTATCCACAGCAGTGAATACATATCGCCACCCCCTCGACGGGGACAGAAGGCCCATGTAATCGACCTGCCAGGTATGCAAGGCCCACTGACCCCATTTTATCTTTTCTCATGGCCTATATAATACCCTTAAATGTAGCTGTGCACAGCTAGTACAATTACGTGCACATGCTTTATAAATATGTAATGGCAGAGGTATTTGACTGTGAGCAATGTCCCATGTGCATGCAGTATGAGCTGATCGATGTCCACAAGCTATAGGTGCGTTTATAGCTTGAGCATGTACTTTGGCAGAGGTCGTATCAGGTTCCCTATTATTTTGTGACTCAAGAAAATAATCTTTTTGATGAGCGAGACATCCCTTACTTTTAAAGGATACCTTTGTACATATTGCTAAATTTGTTGCCACATATCTGCCCCTCCATACAGGGTATTTTTGTACATGCCAATTCTCTTGGGCCCAGTGTGGTAACCACGTTGTAAGGCTTTTGTGTACAACCCAACTGTCAGTGTATAAGCAATGCGCCTTCACTTCCAGGGTGGCAAGAGATGCTGCAATCAATTTAGCCCAGTGACTAGACGCCTGCGCACTTGTTTACCATAATATAATTCCTGGAACCGGAGCACATGCAACTGCTCTCCATTGTCTTTGTCCATTTGCCATGTATGCTGCACTTCCATTGATAAACCAGGCAATTTTTTTGTGCTCTTCTATTAACTCGTCATAAGGGGGGGGGACGGGGGGGGCTCCTTCACAGGATATGTAGGGATATCTCCAAGGGGAAGAGTTTCCCCTGGTCTGGGCATATGATTGAATGATACAGTTCCTAGAAAAGTGGCATGTAGAGTGGTTACATGTGGTTTTCCTGGTAGAAATTGTTGCTGTGGTCGTGGTTTAATCCCAGCTACTAGAAAGAAAATTAACTCTATCCCAGCTGAAACCAGGACAGCTGTAAATAAAGTTTCAATTTCTAATGTGGGGCTGCCTGAGCTACCCCTGCATGGGCCCTAATGGTATCAGCAGTAACCCACCCATGAATAGGTATGGGTGTGAGTACAGTCACGCTCTCTTGGCCTGTGATTCTTTCAGCTTCTTGTAGTCCCCAAACTACAGCTAAAATTTGTTTTTCCACAGGGGTATAATGTACCTTGTAATGCCTTGGACCAAAACCCTACAGGTTCTGATTTTTCAGCCCAGTCACCTGCCACAATCCCCACAAGACTCTATCATCTAGAATTGTTACTTCTAATTCAAAAGGATATCCTCGCCTAGGAGTGTATAATTGCACGTGCTCAATCAAAGCGTTTTTGCAGGCATCGAAGGCTGCTTCTTGTTGCTTGGTCCACTGCCAAACAATCTTCTTCCTAGTTAGCATCTGCAGAGTGTGCATTAATGCTGCCAGATGTGCGATAGAAGTTCTCCAATACCCTGAAAGTCCCAAGAAGGTCTGTAGCTGTTTCACTGTGGTTGGTACAGGAAATCGCTGGACTGTTTGCTGTACATTATGCGGTATTTGTCTAATCTGTCCATGCCAAACTATTCCCCAAAATGATACAGTAGTACTAGGGCCCTGTATTTTCTTTGGATTAATTGCCCAGCCTTGGTCATGTAAATGTGCTTTCAGCAATTCAGCAGCTACTTCAATTTCTTGTTGTGACTCTGTCATAATCAATAGATCATCAATATAATGGTAAACAGTGGCAGTTCCTGGCCATACATAGTGCTACATCAGCTGCTATCATCTGGCAGCAAATGGAGGGACTGTGTTTGTATCCCTGAGGCAATACTTGGAAAGTATATTGCTTTTGTTGCCAGGTAAAGGCAAACTGGTTTTGGCTTTCTGAAGCAATGGCTACCAAAAAGAAAGCATTAGCAAGATCTATCACCACCATCCAGGGTTGTAAATTCTTGCTAATTTTTTCTATAGAAGTAACCATGTCTGGTACCATAACTGCAAGTGGGGAGGTGACTTTATTCAATTCTCTATAAGGTCTACAGTCATTCTCCAAGTGCTGTCTGGTTTTCGAACAGGCCAAATAGGGATTCTTAAAAGCAGTCATGGTTTCCTTAATGATTCCCACTTGTTGAAGTGCCTGAATTGTTTGAGTAATTTCCTCCCCCCCCCGGAATACAAAACTCTTTTACAGTTACCACTTTGGCAGGCATGGGCACCACAACAGGATCCCACTTTGGGAAGCCATGCAAGATGGTTATAGATCGAATAGCAAATCCCGCTTGCGAAGTCCCAAAGCAGAAGTGAACATTTAAAGTTTCAACTGTTTGTCCTGCCAACACATCAATACCAAAAATATATTCTTTAATTGCGGCAATTAATTGTTGTGGTATATGGAGTGGCATTTCCTATTGTTAATATAATCTTAGCTCAGAGGACAGGGCTTGGATTTCCCCCTAATACACAGATCTGTGCTGTGGCTTCTTTATTGTTACTATTACTTTGTAATACAGTAATTTCAGCTCCAGTGTGCACCAGAACTAACACATGTAAAATCCCCCCAGACCACCACTTTATTGTTAAAGGAACATAGAGGCATTGGTTCCCCTCACAGTAAGAAGCTACAGTGGCAGCAATTTTGGGGGACCTGTCACACCTTCATTTCTGCTGTTTTGGCATTTGCCACGTAGTGCCTTGCCTTGAGGTGGCAGGCGGGGTGGAGGGTGTGCACGGAGTGGGTGGCGGGACCGGGGGCAGTGGGCTTTTTTGCATAGGCGCTAACTTTTGTCATCAGTGAAACTTTTCTGATGTCGTGATCCCATTTATTTCTGAATTGTGGGACCCTGGCTTGTGAAAGATCATTCTACATTTGTTTCCTCATCACCCGTGATGTAAATCCTTTCAGTTTTGCTGGCTTTCCTTTATCCACCACCCTCACAGATGGTCCTGAAGTTACAGCCCCGATTACCCTCAAGGTATTTGCTAGGGCGCCTATGTTACCAGTAGCATTTGTGACAGCTGGTATAATCAATGGTTTTAGTGAGGCGGGTGCTCCTCTCAAAAGCTTTATTTTGATACTTCTTGTTACTGCTACCCTGTCCGGATTGGATCCCGTAATCAATGCATGAGCCATCCCCATCTGCCCCACTAAATTAATACCCTCCTCCATCGTACACCAATTTCTGAGGGACAACACTAATTCAACAAGTTCAGCATATGCTGTTAAAACTGCTGCACACAACAATTGATATAGCGTAGGTACAATAATATCTTGCTCATCAGGATCTCTGATATTTTGCAACTGAGTGTATCCTTGTTGTATCTGATCATCACTGGCTATAGGGCTTGATAAATATTTTTTACCCATTAATAAATAGATAGATGCAGCTCCACTATCCCAAGCTCACAAAATCCATGCCAGTATGGCTTCCCCGCTGTTTTGCTGATAATCTCTAAAAATTCCCTTAAATCTTTCAGGGTGTAAGTACACATGACCTGCACTCCCCCACCCACTCGTTCCTGCTGCCCCTTCATTTGTATTGGGGGTTGTGCTTCTACCACCTCCTTGCCTTCTAAATCCAACTCAAACTCAACCTCAGAGTCTGAGGATTCACTCCAGATATTTCCATCCATTCCTTGGGATCCCTTGAAGGTTTTGTGGTGAGAGCACAAACTTGGGAAATCAAAACCTTACTTCTTCCGTATCTGTCCCTTCGTTTATTAGCAATACATGCTACCAACCGGTCTACAGTACCTTGCAGCTCATGGCAACGCTCTGCTTGAGTAGTGATCACTTCTTGTGTGATCGTCTTTGCACCTTATAAAGTCCTGATTTCCTTTTCCAATTCTCTTATTTTGCTCTGTAATGCTAGAACTTCAGGATCAAGAGCTCAAAGACAGGTAAGTAATAACCATTCCAATCCCCCTGCTAACTTGCGAGAAGACTCCGATGCCACTTTTCATGGTAATCCACACATAGCCATTTCAACTGGGGGGGTAACCACTGCCCCTTCATCTATTTCAGGCCATGCTTCTGGCAGAGCCCATATAGCTAGTAAAGTGGTCATGGTGGTCCAGCGCTCAGTACTGGGCCATCCTGGAATATGGGGGATCACCATTGTGACCTCCCCAGTCCCTGACTGTTTTGCTAGCCAGGGCATGGCTGTTCCTGAGTCCTGCCGACTATGCCAAAATGTGTGAGTCGGCACAGGCAGGACACAGGAACAACCACAGAGGAAATGCAAAGAGTAAATTTATTTTCATTACCTTGCCAGCTGGGGGATCCCCAAAGCAGCACCCAGGCACAGGCACACAAGTGGGGACGCAGGTGCTGCAGAGCTCAATCCATGCTAGAGGATTGCTGAACCTGCTGTTTTCGTTTGTTTATCAGGGATTCGCGCAGGCATAGTTTACCACTGTGCTTTGATCTTTCCCACAGCAGGGCAGGAATCTCAAGCATGTCTGATAGGGTGCCTCTAAGTCTATCACAGGACTATGTTATCTAAACACAGATGTTCTACTTGTCAAACACACAAGGCTAAACAACAATTAGTATGATGTATGTGTTTTTCTACACCCCAGCTGCAAGTCACTTGAGCGTGTTTATAATCCTCCTTGCCAATCTTCTCTTATTATCCCACACTGGTTGTTCATATATCACAATAAAAACATTGTGCCAACAGGAGCTAGAGAGGAGAGGAAAAAACTTGAGTACTTAGTAAACGTGAAGGAAACAAACGGAATTCCAGATTCCAGTAACTTCTCAGCCATAGACTGCTGAAAAGTGCAATTGAAGACTACCAGGAAAAATGCAGATCTTTTCTGTTGTTTTCAGTGTTCCCAGTTAGGCCCTATTTGATGGAATTCTACTTCTCCAGGTAGCATCTCTCAGGACATCAAGTTCTTGAGAAATGCAAATTAAGGTGTGCAGCCATTTATCTTACCAGTTAGTTCATTGAAAAGATGTTTAATACACGCTGTCTTTTGTCCTAGGGCCACCTCTCTTCACAGATATTTAGGAAACCCAAACATTTGCAAGTGAAGACTGCACAGCAAAATAGACTGTAGGCAACAGTCTTGCAAGGTTGTTATGGGTTTGTGTGGCGCGGGTTTTGGGGTTTTTTTTGGTAGTGGGGGAGGGGGCTGCAGAGGTGGCTCCTGTAAGAAGCTGCTAGAAACTTCCCTGGCTCCAAGTCAGACCTGCCTCTGGCCCAGGCCGACCCAGTCAGTGACGGTGGTAGCGCCTCTGGGAGAACAGATTGAAGAAGGGGAACCGGCAGTGTGTGGGGGTTGGAACGTGAGATGAACCCCTCTGCCGATACCGAGGTCAGTGAAGAAGGAGGGGGAGGAGGGGCGCCTGAGGAGGCTGATGGCCCTGCAGCCTGTGGTGAGACGGCAGGCTGTCCCCCTGCAGCCCAGGGAGGTGAACATGGAGCAGTGTGTGACTGGAGAGCAGCCCGCGGAAAGGACCCGCGCCAGGGAAGTTTGTGAGGAACTGCAGCCCGTGGAAAGGACCCACGCTGGATAAGTTGGTGAAGGACTGTCTCCCGTGGGAGGGACCCCACGGTGTAGCAGGGGACGAGTGNGGGTAGGCGGGAGGAGGTGTTCTGATGTTTGGTTTCCCTTCCTAATACCCTTGTGTTTTGTTTTTGTTTTGATTTGTAGTAAATTAAATGGATTTTGTTTCTTCCTCAAGTTGAGCCTGTCTTTTGGCCGTGACCATAAGTGGGGAGTGATCCCTCCCAGTCCTTGTCTCGACCCATGAGCCTGCCTTTGGATTTTCTCCTCATCCCAACGTGGCCAGGCGCGGGGGTGGGGAGTGAGCAAGTGGCTTCGTGGTGTTTTGTTACAGGCTGGGCTGAAACAGAAACCACGACAAAGGTGTAGGCTAACAGGCTATAGGAGAGGCTCCCACACTGTGGGCACAAACCACAACTTGATGTTGGACTCGGACGGCAGACACTTCCCACCATGCATTTAAGAGCACCCAGTGAGCGCCTGTCCATACTGTTATTGCTAAAGTGGTGTCACTGCTATCTGTAGCTGTTTGCAGTCCTTTCATGGGTGTGAGAACAAAGTGGGATAGCTAAGGACACAGAGCTGAGTTTCTAGTTTGTGGGAGCTGGGTGTGAAATGGGATAGCGAGTGAGAGCTTGGAGGTCAGGATCAGTCTCTGCAGTTCTGCTGGAGGAGAATGAAAAGGCATCGGAGATTGAGACTAAGGAGAGCAGACATGCTAAGAGAGGGGAAAGGTAGTGGGGTCAAAGGTTGGCAGATCATGTCAGAAAAGGTGAGAGAAATGCAGCTGCAGGAAACTCTCCTCTCAATCCACAGCCTAGCAAACTAAAAGGTTTCAGCTGTCTACAATAACTGAAGAGCCAACAAGGCTGCAGGACCCTACGCTGTCATGTATGCACATGGACTGGCACAGCAGCAGGGGATGGTGCCACTGATGGCATTTTCCCAGACAGATGAACTTCAGGAGTCCATGGTCTATAGACTAGGGCATAAAGGCCAATCAAGCTTAGACTCCTTTCATATTTATTATTCTTGGCAGGACTTTCAGAAGATGTACCAGTATCACAAAGAAGTCTTGATGCTAGCAAGATGTTTAAAGCAGGATGAGGAAATACCTGTTGAAAGAATGCTGCTAAGGCAGTCTACATAAACTAATAGGTGTGGTTTATCCAAAGAAGGAAAAGTCCGACAAACAAGAGTAACAACCAGAATGACTTTTGAGAAAGACAATTTCCGTTTATTGTCAAGATACTTCCCTCTTTTCTCAGCAAGTATTTTAGATAACTTCTAACACGGAGTAACAGTTTCTCTTCTAAGAGGTCACTCCAATTTCCCAGACACTGGTGATCATTTGAGACAGAGCATGTTTGTGGCACAGAAAGCAACTTTTGAGATTCTTTGTTCCCAAAACCCAACCTGGGTCTACAGAGGTTATCACATCATGCAGGAAACTTATCCCATTTATTAGATGACCAATTTGTTGCATAGTCAGTCCTGGTCTTTAGAGCTGCACTTCAGAAAAAGCTTTTATTTTACACAAGCTCGCTTGCCTAGGGTTGTGCTTAACAGTCTAGAAACAAAGTAGTGCTGGTGATTTTTTAAACTCTGAGAAATAATCTATCAACTGCTTTTAATAGCCCCACATGCCACTGTCTTCACTTCCAACAAATTTTGCAAAAGCTGCACCAGTAAATGGAGAAAACCAGTCTTACCAATGTTCCACACTGGAATAAATAAAGGGCCACCCTCTTGAATATTACAAGGTGAAGTACACTTTATTTTCCTGTATATCACATCACAGAGACCTATCTGTAGAATTTAAGTTTGGCTGATCCTGGATAATGGATATTTGCCCTAAAAGATCAAGTGTGCTGTGTATGGGAATAAGCCAGTCTCATCTGGGATCACCAGTGGTTTGGTACTGTAGGTCATGTCCACGGCTTGCAAACGGATGTCAGCTACCCCAGAGCCACACTTCGACTTCTGTGCAACTGCATGACCTCTGCTCCCAGACACACGCTCCCTGGTGCACGCATTTTTGTTGTCTTAAGATCTCCTTTCTGAAACGTACTTTTGCTTTGTATTAGGACTCAATAAAAAGGTAAATAAATATATTAAAATCTTTATCACTCCCTAGGTTGTGACTCCTGTACTGACTATGTAAATCTGGGCTTTGCTTTTTTTTTAATCCTTTTGACTACACTGCAGCTCCCAGTTGGCACAGTGATTTACAATAATCACCATTTTTCAGACGGTGCATTACAACATCCTGATTAAGGAGAGAAGGCTGGGACCGTCTTTCAGACTCCACTAGAGCAGCTTCTCAACTGGTGATGCTGCACTGGGCACTGAATGCTCTTGTCATTGTAATGCTCTTTCACTGGTTTTAAACTGGCCTAGAAATCAGTTTACTTTTTCCAAATTAAATTACTAGCTACATTTCTAACATTCTTTTCACACTGGGTTTCAGAAAAATGGACATGGAAATTCCTGCCTTCAGGAGCTAATGTATATTTGACTGACTTTTAAAGACATTAGTTTATGAACGAGATATACAAGAACATGGGAGTTAAGCAATTCTTAAATACTGCCACTGCGGAAGCATTCTTCTTCAGATGGCAGATAGAACATTTTGTTTCCTGTACTTATTGTTTGTTGCCAGATTTGATCTAACTGTTTTTGTAACTCATTATCTTCTCTTCTCTCTCCCCCCACCCCCCAATTTGTTTTTACCATCTAAACACAGAACTTACATTTTTACTGTTTTTTTCAAGCGGTAGTGAATATGCAGAAATTTCTGCAATCTACATGTCCTGATGGATTTTTTTTGTTCCTTTTCTGTTTTTATACCGAAGGCTGGTGCACAAATAGAGCAGTATACTACAGACAGAAGCAACTCATATACATTGGGATTGGCCTTTCTCTTGTCTGTATATACCCCCCCACATGCATATACACACACGTTTGGATTCACTATTAACAGACAATTTCCTACTAAAAATCAATGACATTTTGCATTAGCATTGTTGGGAAAAGAATTGATTGGCCCTTAAAAGGTTGGTTGTGCATTATGTGAAAGAAGCTAACTGCAAAGAGCTAAATTTGCAACATAAAATGTACTCATTCTGCTGGGAAAGCACTAGCAAGGCTTTTACCCAGTCTTTCAGAACAATATAGGACATAGTACTTCTTTATCAAACATCTCTATATTTTACTCTGTTGTTTATTAATTCACACCAGCATTTCCACAGTCATGATCCAGTACTGAGTATCTGCAAGATTTTAATGCTGCACTCCCGATTTGTAGTTGGTAACATCTCTTTAGAGAGAAAATTATCAATTTTATGTCAGAATACTTTGCTAGTCTTAAACATGAAAGAAATAATTTCTGGAAGTTATTCAGAAAATAAAATACAAGGGGGAACTCAGAAAGCTAATATAATGTACCTTGTACATTATACAGCTAATGTAATTTGTAGCTTTGTGTTCTTGAGTACTGAAGTTATTTTAAATAAAATAGATAAAATGATTCCTCATTGCCACTGTAAATTTTTTTAATACTTTATTGTTGGACTCCATCCTTTTAATCTTCTTTTATAGAAGCAAACAATGCATCATTTTGAACCACTTAAATGTACTATAGCAACAGCTTTGTTGGAGCAGTGACCGCTGCTATAAAGGGCTTTTCCAGAACTTTGTGGGATACAAACAATACCTGACAAGATATATTTGCTTGCAGTATTATGAAGACATTTGTCCCTGTGCTGCACGCACAAGTGGCCTCTCTTTGCTCCAGGAAACGACTGAAGGTTTAGCACGAGGTGTCTGGAGAACTGTAGCCAGTCCATAGGAATCACTGGACACAGGTTGTTGGTAGAAATTAGGCAGGATGAATTTGAGCGTTCATCTTCCTGATCCCGTATTCTTTCCGGACTTCAGGCACGGCTTTTCTGTACAGAACCCTCCCAAGGGTTGTGTTCAAGCCTGTAGCTGCCCGCCCAGTGTTGCCTGAGGTCTCCTAGAGCATTCCTCACTTCAGCCTATTACCGCTTCTCTAAGCTCTCACAGTTTCGCTCTTCTCCTCTTCTAAAACGTTTTTTTCACGTTTGACCAACTTTGGCCTTCTATACCCTTTGAACTGTGAAGAAACACATAGGCTGCTAAAGCTTTTCCTTCCCCTTGCTGTGACTATCCCATTGTTCCTTTGCCTTTTTCTCTCTTCTGTACTTGCTGAAGCTTCTTTATCTTCAAGAATCTGCATTAGCCTGCCTGCCTCATACCTCACTGTCAGTCTTTTGCATTCACTGTACTTCTCAGTAATCTCCCTGCTTCACCTTTTCTGCCATTATTCTGTGCCTTCTTTCAGGCCAAGCCTTATGCATGAACCAGTGTCCAGTCCTGGTTCCTCAAAACCCCGTCTTCAACAAATCCGCTTCTTTCCCAATTCTTTTAACTGATTTCCAGTAACCTTCCAAACCTCCTCTCACCAAGCTATTGCTCCTTGCATAACCAACCTTCATTTAAATTAAATTCTCCTCTCTCCAGTATATAAACAGTGAAGGCTTGTAAATGCCACAGAGCCTTATGAATGTATTAACGTAGTAACTGAAGGGCTCTAATCCTAAGGGGGATTGGGGCTGCCTACATCTAACAGCACTAAGAATGAACTTTGAACATAACGAAGGAAGCATAGAATGAGTTAATACAGAGCAAAGTTTAGGAAAAGATTGTAGCCGAAAACCATTCCCAATAAAAAGGAAAACCAGAAATTAATCTCACATCTAGCTTCAATAATGATTCCTGTTTTAGTGGCAAACTGTAAACCAACTGTAAACTCTGAACAAGCCCTGTAACAGTATGATTTACTAAGCATCAGGATGACAACAGTCTCATTTTTCTCTTTAGCATGGCCAAAGTTTGTGTACTTTTTCCTCCTCTCCTACTGCTCTGGGTATCTTTAGCAGAGGTTTGCTAAACTTCATCTATACCTATACATGTTGACCAATAAAGCCACAATCGCAAAACCTCCCTATGGAGGAAGCTTATAATGGAAGAAAGTAACTTTGAAGTTGGATGTGTGACAGAAAATTAAGCATGTTTTCCTTAGCATAATTACATACACACCAAATTTGTTGACAGTACAGAAAACACAGACTGAAGCTGTCATGCTCTTAAGGTTTTGGAGGAGAAACTTGGGCCAAGGACAGTATTGCTGAGAAAACTGAGCTACTAACCAATTCTGTGTGCTGCTACAGAGGATGATGGCAGTGGGGAGATGACATGGTGGTATGGAGATAGTTGCATGAGAAAGTTGCATCAGTTGCCTAAATAAATATCATTATAAACACTATTAAACATATTTAAGCACATTTAATGTGTTACACTACATCTTACACTGTGTAAAATGTAGTCATGTAGCAACATCAGTAGGGCTACATAAATGCTGCCTTCTGCACACTAGCCAAAACCTAAACCTCAACCCAAACTCACCTTACACCAGATCTGGGTTTTAGATGAGCATTAAGGATACCTGTGGCCAGAGAAGACATTCAGCCCATGCTAACCTTAAGTTTAATCTCACCTACCTGCATTGACGAGATGGTGTGCATATAAGCCGGGACTTTCCAAAGAGTTCCCCATATAGCCTATAAAAACGACTGGCAGCATCAGCTGGCCAGCACCTGGGAAACAAGCTGGCTAGGCTCCCTCCTACAGGCACTTTATGCAAAATGCTGTGAAGTACTGCAGAAGTTGCAGACACCAGAACTGTAATTTTCTCCAACACTGCAATTCTTCACTTAAATGATTTCACCATTTGTAAACAATAAAACAAAGGCTGAGTATTTTCCTGTCAGGATGGTGGCAGGAGGACTAGTTAGCATTTACAAACAGCTTTGACAGGGACAGCACCTGCTGTGAAAAGGACACAGCACTTATGTTTCATGTGATCAGCTCTGGGAGAAACACCAAAGCAACACTCCACAAGACGTTTAGCAGCTGCAGAATGTTTCGTACTATCTCCTTGCAACAGTATATAGTTCAGATCAGTATTAATAATATCTGAAACAATTACTTTATTCAATTAGGTTTTCATTTAATTAAAAAAAATCCAATGGTTCTTTAAACATATTTAGCACACAGAAATCGTAGAAAGTTCGCTGTGCACCAGTTAATCCCACCCTTGTTCCAGTGAGTGCAGCTGGATTTACCCTGTCCACTTCATTTCACTTCTCACTCACTCTGCTTATAATCTGGTTCTCCAAGAATTTTAGTTCTCTGCAAAAGGTTGCAAGTAAGACAGAGGTAGTAGGAACTCTCACAAATGATACTGGAAAAAGCTTAGGATTATTTCAATTTTTTTAGTCTCGGCATTGAGATGCCAGAATGGGATGGGTGTGTAAGTACGCTTTAGTTGTCTCTAAAGTGAATTAATAAATTTTGCAATGAAAACTGGAGATTAGTAGCTGGATGAATGGTTTATGGCATTCAGTGGGTTGCCATATGCTGTGGGACACATCTTTTGAAGGAGATTTTAATCAACTCAAAAGACAATATGGCAACTGGCAGCCTTTATTGAAGCAAAGTCACAGCATTTTCATCACTATTCCCCTCTTGTGAAGGGAAGAGTTAAACGAAGGCCCCTGAAATTTACATTACTAACAAGTAAAGGATTGAAGAAAGAGATTACAAGCATATTTCTCTAAAATAAATAATCTACAAAGAGTGCTTTTTCTTCTTAAAAGCAATCTAAAAATGTATAAATTCTACGGTAGGGAGATCAAAAGATATTTTAACAACTTTCAATATTTACAAACAATACAAAAACTGCGCACGCCATCAAACAATGCAAAATTCTTTTTAAAAATTAAAAGCTTCATTCCTACTAAGAACCAAAAACTGCAGCCAATAGTTCAGTTTTAATTAATGGTCTTCTTGACAATTGGAAAACCGTTAAATGTTTTTATTATCTGTAAAATATACAATAAAAACAAACCTCACTAAATTATTAAGGTTAAAAAAGAAGAGAAATACTGCAGGCAAATAAAAAAGGAAAGCAACTGTAACTTATTCTTTGGTAACCAAAAGTTAGCAAGTATCTGTATTTCAAGTGATGAAAAGTAATAATCTTCCCATTTTGACAAATGGAAGAAAGACTTCTGGCAAAACACAACTCCCAAGTTTCAATTTTGAAAGACAGGCTCCACCTACAGCTCTGTAGTGCAAGTTCCTCAAAGTCAAATTTTGCTTTCTAATTCAGAAATGCAACCCCTCCAAACTCTGGCAGTACACTGCTTAATTCCTCTCCCACTTTTCTGTTGTCTGCTGGCATCCTCTGCACACATCCAGTTGTTCCAGTTCTCTAAGGGAATACTTGTCAAGGAAGCAATTCACCTGGAAATGAGCGTTTCACCAAGCGTACATGTGGCTGCATAGCAGCTAGCAGTGTGCTATAAAACTTGGCTCCCTTTTCCACGTTAACTATGTATTTCATTTTCCCTCAGAAAAGAAAGAAAAAAAAAAGTACCCACGACCAATTCATAACCTGGTGACCTAATTGCTTTAGCAGGACACACTTCATTGAACACTGGGGCACACCCCAGTAATAAGCCATGTAACCCCAGCACCAACCCTACTACCTTCTCATAGGTGAATGTGCCTCATCGCGCCTCCCTCTGCTTAACGAATGCACTATGCTGCACCACTACAATGCTTTTGAAGCAGGTGTCCAGCTTGTACCACAGGAGCCTTCCCATTCCTCTTTTTTTCAGGCTTATTCCTAAATTTTGCTTGCACAATTGCAGTCTCAAGAAAAAGAAAAACTTCACACCCCTACAGGCTCTGAGAAAACTCCGCCCCTCCCCACCCCCCAGACAAGAGGACTTCTAAGGCTTTACACAAAAAATTCAACTGTTAACTTTCTTTAAGCCGCAGACCACTCATTCAAAGCAAGTCCTCCCCACCCCAACCCAACCATGCAGAACTACCATTGCTTTAGCATTTAAACACACACATGCAGTTCATGGAATAAATGCTCAGCAAAGTAAACTTGTCCTGGTCTGGGCTTTCTTCTGGAATCTAGTCCTCTGGCATTTTCTAGACTAATATCCAAAGCCTTCTGTCACTACCTTTTAACTTTCTTCAGCTGAAGGGCTTAGATACTTCCTTGAAGTACATGGTTGAGTCATTAAGTCCAGATGGGTTGGATCCAAGGTCTCCTTGCAGCCTGCCTCCTCAGCATATGGAAAGTCATTCGTGTCCATTTCATCACTGTTAAACATATCAAGCTGCCTCTCTTGCTGCTCTTCCAAAGTCCTTCGGACCCTGCCTTCTGACTGTTCCACCACTTCCCCATCTCCTTCACTAATGACAGTCATGGGGCTGCTCTGGATGCGGTTGCGGACATTGTACTTGCTGCTGGCAGCAGAGGGAGGTGTTCGTGACCGGCCGTACCTAGTGCCAGAGAAGGACATGCTCCTTGGCATCAGGCCCTCACTCTTGGCCCACTCTTCCTGGGCCCGTTTGCTCTTGCTGGGTGAGCAGCTGGCAGGGCTGTTGGAAAGGTCAGGGGAGGCATCTGTCTTTGTCCGGTGGAACCGTGGGTCTGTGTTCTTCAACATCTCTGCTGCGGACATGCGGGAACTGGTGTCACAGCGGCTCCCTTTCTTCAGCAGCAGGGCTTTGAAGTTGTCGTTGCTGGTGCTGCTCTTGCGAACGCTTCTCTGAATTGATCCGGCTTGTTTGAGGGTAGCTAAGGTTGGGGAAGCACTAGTGGGAGTTACGGGGGGTGATGGAGAATGGTTGCGGGTACGGTCGTCTTCAGAATCTTTACGGCCAAGGACTTTCCTTTTGGATCTGATTTTGAAAAACAACAGAAAAAGAGGACCGAACAAAAAAATGAAGCTTTTTACCTCCCCTAATTAAACTCAGCCTAGAGGGATGACAATGAGTTAAGCTAAAGCAAAGAGAGGAAATAAGGGAGAAGTAATCTAAATCTAAAGCATGAGTAAGAACACCACCAAAACTGTATAGGCATTAATGCAGGTATTGGAGGTATAAGCTAAGTGTATTGTTCTTTTTCTGCAAATCTGGAACAAAGAAACTACTAAAACCAGCAATACTGGTGTCAAACACTTCAGCAAATTTAGTGAATCAGGTTTTCTGGAGTCAGTATTCAACTGCTAAGACTAATGCATTACAAAGACTATATTCAATGCCATTTTTCTGTTAGTTTGGGGATTTGATTAAAATATGTAATCTTAAGTATGTTGTTTTGTTTTGTTTTACTATTTCATTTGATGCTTTCTGGAGAATTAGAAGTGTAGTTTAGTGCACTTGCCTTTGAAAAGGATATTGCAATGCACTTCTGCTGAAGTTAAGATGGAGTAAAGTGAGCCACATGTAACCATTCTGGATTAAATGATTTTAAAAAAAAAAAAATCCCCTCCCCAGCCCAAACATTAAAAACTGTGTTTTCCAGCTTCTATTAAGATGCACAGACAAAATTCACAGTTCTGTTGGTGCTCTGTCATTGCAACCTGTTGACTAAATGAAGGAGAGACCAACTTCCTGACATGAAAGTTATCTTTCCAAATGAAAGGGCGGAGTGTTTTTTTAATTTAAAGTGCAGGGATAACAAAAACAAAATTAAGAAAAAATCATGGAACTGGGAATAAGTGGAAACTGGACTTCTATTGCCCCATTTTCACTTTATTAGAAAACTTAAAGGAAGAAATGTACTACATGCCCGGTATCTGTAGCAAAGCTGCTTTGCTTCTTTGCAGGCTAAGCAAGAATTAATTCAGAAAGATTGTATACAGGCTAATTTTACATATGCAATTTTGGCAAAAGTTTAAAAGAAGTCAGCAGACTTGTTACAAATACAAGATTATCATGCTATAATTACATTTTAATTTTTATCAAGCATGTGTTCAATACAGACCGCTCCTCCTGTAAAACAGGTTTCTAAGTAATGTGATCTTTAGCTGTATACTTTCTTAAAGGCCTTGAGATTTTGCCAAGGCAAGCTCAAATGTCTTTTTGCATTGCAGCCTACTGATAAAAAAAAACCCAGAAAACAAAGTAGCAGAATCCATCAGCTGAGTAGGTAGCAGCAACAGACATTGCCATAAACTATGCCAAGACTTTGGAGAGATCCGTCTCTCTTAAGTGGTGAAGTTTATGCACAGATCACTTACAGTACCCCCACAGGCAGCTGTAACAGCTGTTAATTTTCAGCTGCTGCTGCCTCCACCTGCCTTTCTGGAAGAAGAATATAATACTGCCTTCCATTCAGCCCGAGGATGAATGGACACCCGAAGATAGCATAGGGATAAAATGATGACTTCAGTAGTGGCAAACGTAAGAACCTTGTCTAGATTTAACCGTAGGCAGCATGTGAATTTGGTGCTTGGATGCTCTGCGAGTCTGTATACAAACATGCGTGTACATTAGTTACAGGGAAAAGATTTCCCTTCATTAGGGTTTTGGCTGCGTATGGGTATCTTTAAACACTGCAATGCTGGGGTTGTACTGCTGCCAAAACCTAAATGAAATTCCAAATAAAGAGAAAGCAAAATTCAATTGCAAAGATCTGCAGGGAAAGACTCAGTTATCCTGGCTTGAAGCAATTCATTAAGACTGTAAATGGAGCACAGAGCAGTTAGTTTGCTGTCAGCATCTAACCAGCTTTTCTTAGCATGTATGGGTTGTGGTGGAAACTTAAAATTAAGAACCAAATTTGGTTTTGGTGGCTTTTCAGACAGAGATAAGGTATATATTCAAACAAAACTATGACTTAGATCTGGATTGTTCTTCCTGCCCTTAACGCACATACCACTGAATTTCTTGTCTTACTCCAAAGCATGTATCCAAGAGTGCCAATCACTGAAGTAATACCTTTTAGAAGCAGTGGGGGGAAAACCAAAACATTTTTTATTAATTAACAACCAAGGAAGATAGTGGTTCAAGTCTAAAGCCAGCAAAAGCAAGGTCTTAATAACAAATGTGTCAAACAGTTTTAACTAGGTCACATCCAGTTCCATTGTCCATTTCCCCATAAACTCATGAATTACATGTATGTACATACACACAGAGATCCACTCTCTATCTGCATACATAACGGAAAGGCTACTGGCCAGAATATTTCATTCTAAAAACAGATTTGTCGCAGTCCTAGTGAGTGCCATGCAACATGAATGCAACAGACCATTTTTAGAACAGCTCCCACAGGTCAAGT
Organism: Pandion haliaetus; assembly: GCA_013401275.1. Taxonomy (NCBI): domain Eukaryota; kingdom Metazoa; phylum Chordata; class Aves; order Accipitriformes; family Pandionidae; genus Pandion; species Pandion haliaetus. Next base: position 219,094 of record VYZV01012494.1, on the reverse strand, counting down.
CCTAAGGGGTAACCATAAGTTACAAAAAGTCAGCATCCTATATATATCTATCTAATTTTTTGTAACATCTGAAACATAATCATTTCAAAACTGAAAAAATAGCATTTGCATCCCAAGTGCCGCAGTCTCCCAGCTCCCAGGACGTTCTCACAACAGGCTTTTCCAGTCCCTCAGTTCTCCTGATGCAAAACTCAGGCACAGATGCGCAAACTGACTGAACACCTAGATAAACCAATGCGGATGCTGCCAAGCACTCTCTGTGACCAGTTAGAGATGGCCCCTCTACATTTTAAAGTAAAAGACAAAGCCACAAGATGGCACTACCACTACATCGATTCTAATCTAAAAGCAAGCTCAGTAGTTCAGAGAGTGGTAATGGTCTTCTGTGTGTACTGTTTAAATGGTGCACACGTTTCATTTTCTGGTTTTAAGCTTTTTTATGACGATCTAATGTGAACAGCACAAAAATCTAGTTGCCTATTCAGGAGGATTTTGTTTTTAAGGGAAATGAATAATGTCATTAATAATAGAGCTAGTATTGCACATTTCATTCATGAACCAGTTTGACACAAAACACCCGACCTCAGGCTGGATTATGGCAAACTATAATCCAGCGTTTGCCATATGTTTTGCCATATGACTGACATGTTGTGTTACTTGCCAGTTTCAGCCACGCTTGCCATGAAGCATTAGCGTTGAGCCTCTGTCCCAAACTGCACCATATAAGCAGCGAAGAGAGTAAAAAGAGATGGAGAAGAACGAGAATGAAAACAAAAAGATACACAGAAAAAGCAACAGTAGAGTTAATATGGCAGATTGAGAACAGTACAATAAATACTAGATGTAACTTGGTATTTTAAGGGGCAGGATATTTATAACATAATCTACATTGATTTAATCCAGTAGCTTTTAGTTCAGAATGGATTAAATATATTTGTAAAACAATAAAACAAAAGTTCTTTTCCTTATCTTTTTCATACATAGCCTTAGTAGAAAGTTCGTAAATGTGTGCTTTCTGTTAATGCAATGACTGTTGTAACTGGGTGTTTTAGTAAAACAATGTTAATTAAATTTTGAGAGAACTACCGGACCTGACAGTATGGGAAGGGCAATTTCTGCAGTACCTGTGAATGGCTGCAAAAAGATCCTCAGTAGTCCTTGGTCTCGCTGGTGTTGCCACTCCGTCCGTCTCTTCCCCATAACTATTGCTCGGCAGGAATGAACTGTTTGCTGTATCTGACTCGAATACCTCCACTATGCAGAGAGAATGAACAATACTGTCAGTCCATCGTGGGAACCCAACAGGCAAATAATGCCGAAACTAGCCCTCACTGCCTCTAAGGCAAAGCATCTGAGAGATTGAGTGAGTGCACCATTGTCATTATTGTGATTTCAGAACAACGCTTAGGATACTGCAGTGCATGAAATGCCTAAGCTTCCTCACACACACAGGCATGGAACAATACTGAAAGAAAATTTGTATGGTTTCCACTAAAATGCAAAATCAAAATTAACAAAGCCAACCATGTGTTCATAGCATGTTTTAATCCTCGCACAGTTAAACAAAGCATCATTTTCTCTCCATGTCTGCAATAATGAGAAGTCAGAAAGGAATTCTAAGAAATCTCATAAAGTATTAATCGGATCCCTGCAACTTTCTTCAGGCTTTTACTTGTAACTATTGCAAGAGGTTCTTTACTCTACAGAAACCCACCTGAATGCTAGGATTGCTATTCTCACTCCCTAGCTTCTTTAAAAATAGCTACTGCTACATCTGAAGAAGAGTCAGAGAAGAGAGACTCACCACTTTCGTTCTCTTGAGATAGGTGCCCGTCGGCGTTACTGCCGCTGTCTTGGCTGCTGCCTGAACTGCTTCCTTCATCAAAAGTGGACTGCTCCTCCTGCCTGGGTTCTTCTTGAACTGGTGATGCAGCAGGCTGTACCACAAAGGCATTAGCTCCCACTGTCTCGGAGAAGGTGAATCCGGCAGCTCCTCCCTCAGGAACCAGGCTGCCAGAGTCCATCTCGCTAGAAATGAGTCCATCTGTAAGACAATTTCTCGCCTCCTCGCAGTGTGCAAGCACAGCGTCTCTCTTAGTTGGGCTTGATGTGCCTCTGACAACATCACTCACTTCAGCTATTTTCTCCACTGTAAAATCTAACTGTGGAGGTGGTACAACAAGGAACAGTTTGGGTTTCTTTGAAATAGGAGGTGGTTTCTTGCTTGGCAACATAACCTGAGTCTTGTCGGGAGATGCTGGCGACCCCTGAAGTGACATGCCAGAATGGAGGTCTTCGCTCTGCACTGAAGACTCAGGTATGTCTTCAGTAGCTGTCCCCAGTGAATCAGCTTCGGAAGACTTGTTTAGACCCACTGCACTTGCAGGCTTTTGATCACTGTCAAGTGCAGCTATGTTATTGGAGACAATGAGAGGAGAACCTCGAGCCAGTGTTTGAACTGAGTTTTTAAATGAAGTGCCTTGAGTTTTCATTTCCTCTTCACCTAAGCTGTTACTGAGTCTTAGTGAGAGAGATGGCTTTAGGGAAGACTGCGATAATGAATTTACAGTACCCTTTTCCTGAGAGATGGTTTCAGAAGCAGATTCAGGTGATGGCTCATCTTCTGTTGCTTTTTTCACAGACCTCAGCTGCACCATTTGCAATGCTTTGGTAGTTACTAAGGGCATCACAGGTCTCGATGCGTCCTGCTTGTTGAGTGGCTGTTTCACTGGACTGTAGCAAGAATCATCCTGGTTACGTTTCTTAAAAGAATACTGTGGGTATATTGTTGCACCTTTTGTTAGTTTGGGATCAAGAGGGGGTGCTGGTGGCGGCACAGCTAAGGGGAAAGTAGGAGGAGGAACAGGGGAAGAGAACGAACTGATGGAGGCTTCTTGCGGAAACCACGGGACAGTCTGGGTGAAGGAAGAATTTACATCGGCTTCTGGCGGAGGAGGGGGGAATGTGGGAGACGCTGGCAATGGTGACAGATCCATGACTTCTGCTGGAGGAGGAGGAGGAGGGGGAGGAGAAAGTTCGGGGCAGTGCGGAGGAGGTGTTGGAAGAGGAGGTGGTGGCAGAGGTGCTCCAGAATCCGGAGGAGAGCTCAGGGTGGGGTCCAGTTTCTTCACACTCATGCTTCCTTCAGTAGATGTATTTGAAGAAAGAGAAGTGGAGGATGAAGACATAGAGACTGAAGACAGAAGAGAGGATTTCCTTTCAGGCACTTTAGGCTTCAGCTTGGATTTCCCATTTCCTGATGATGCAGATTTTAAAAATACAGGCACTGGAGTAAGTGCAGTAGGTGTATTGGACTGGCTGGAGTACCCACTGGATGGCGATGTGACTCGGTGGGATTTCTCTGGAGAAGTGCTCTTTGGTTTGGCCAGTCCACTGGGCACTTGTGGCACAGAAGCCCTTGAGCCATCACTGAAGTGGCTGATGCTGTAATCGCTGAGAGCAGATGATGTACTGGCAGAATGGGTCACTGGGGATTTTACCTGGTCATCTGTCACTGCGGCATAGTCGCTGTAGTAACCCCACTGGTCAGCGTACTCCGACTTGATGCTACTTGTTTCACTCTGAGAGGGAGTGACTGTGCAGATGGAGTACAAGTTTGGAGCAGTGGTGGACATCATGCTACTGCTTGCACTGACCGAGCTTTGGCTGCGGGAGCGCAACACCCAGGGATCCTCATAATCACTGCAGGGGCTCTGGGAAGGGGAGCTGCCATTTTTGCACTTGAGATTCAGCTGCAGAGAATGCTGGAGGGTGGCAATAAGGGATTCATCAAGTACCTGTCCATTAGACTGGGCTTTTTTCTTGGGCATCCTTCTGAGTGAGTCTGTTCTGGATGGTGGCAAAGGAGGCTTCTTTGCCTTTTTCAGAGAGATGTTTCTTGCAAGGGATTTGTCACCTTGGCCTGACTGGTCATCCTGATGTTTCTTCTCCTTTTCTTCAAAGACATTTATCACGCTGTCTCTGGGGTTCCCAAAACCATTAGTACTATTGCATGGCATGTCTGACTTCAGTCCGGAGTCCATATGCATGGAACCATAATAACCATCATGGTCCACAGAATACAGAGAAGTTGAATCATCCCTGACTGAAGTCCTCTCCAGGCTGCTGCTGCTCAAGTTGCTGCCGGGAGTGGCACAGCCTGGTGTGGTACAAACCACCTTGCACAAAGGAGTCTCACTGTTTTCTGCAGACCTGTACAGCCAATGCTCTGTGCTGCTGCCTGCTGCTTGTGCTCGCTCCCCTGAATAGCTAGATTCACTCCTACCATCGCTGTCCTGGGAAGGGTTTGGTAAAGCAAGATTGCTCCTATAGCTGTAGCTCATGCTCTGAGACCCAGCCTCTGCGTTTCCAGGAGTGCTAAGAGAGACAGCAGAGTCACCAAGAGAAAGCATCATGACAGTATTAGATGGGATGGTATCTGAAGTCTGTGAGTGACGTGTGGAGCTACTCTCACTCCAGTTACCGCTCGAAGAATGGTGATCTTCTTTCCCACTTACTGCACTGCTGGCAACAGGATTGTCTCTTGGCTTTGGGTAGGCAGTGGAGCTGGTAATTTTACTATCCAATGATCCAGCACTCTGGGCAGTGTGAATAATGATAACTTCTGAGGAGGATGACAGTGTTGCATTAGGTATGATGCTTGTTGAGTAGGTGGCATGAGGAGAGACCACACATGCTGGGCTTGCAGACTTTTCACTATCATAGCTTCTCACCTCTTGAGACTTTGGCCTCGACAGGGTCCCCGTCGTCAGATTATTCCTCAGATGCACAACACTATCATCCACTTGCAATTTACTTATCTGGTGGGGTAAAGTGCCAGCAATGTCTTCTGTCTGCTTAGAGACGCTCTGTGTCTGCTCTAGGGACTGCAGAGACACTCTCGCACCAGCCCGAGGCAAGCTGTGAAAACCTATGTCGCTATTTTGGCGAGAAGCAAATATAACTGCAGCAGAATCACTCATCACTGACATGTTTCCAGATGAACTGGAGAACTGAGACATCTGGGCTGCAATGCCTTGTCCTTTCTGTGCGCGTATTCTCCTCATTGAAGGGGGCACAACTTTAACTTCCTCCGTCTGGCAGCTGGTGTCCTTGGTTTCAGAGCGCTGCGTAGCAGAGCGATAGCTGTCTAGTCTCCCTAGCGTGGAACAGTGATCTGGGACATACATCGAATGCCCTCGGAAATCACTTTGGCCAGTGCCAACTGCTGGAGTCAAAATAAAATAATTATTTCTTGAAGCACAAATTCACATCTATCTTCTTACTCATTTAAAACCAAAAAACCCCAGCAAACTGCTCGATCCCCATACTCTTGCAGGTTATGCCTTCTGAAAAAGAATCTGCAGCAACGGATTTTGCACAGGCATCATGTATTTTCTGCATTTCTCTTCCCTTTTTCCTTACTACCAGGAACCTTCTGCTTACAGAATCATCTGTGTTCCTGCCGCACATTCGACACATGAAATCCTCTGTTTATGACATGGTAATGATTTCCATAGTAATCAGTTATGTCAGAAACCAAGTAGCACTGTTTGACTTCCAGTAGGCAAAGCAGCAGACAAAAGCCTGAGAAACGTGAAGTGTGTTTCCATGCTAATGCCTCATGCAATAAAGAAAAGGGGAAGGAAATCCGGAGACTAGTGTGGATAATCAGATCTGCCTTTTAAAAGCATTACAGTTCAGAAAAAAAAAATTCAGGAGACACAGATAGCTCTCCAAGTCTTGCAGTTCATCTGAAAGGAGGCTAACACGTTGAAACATGCATAGTTTTACCACAAATAATACATACGCTGTAACAGCATTTATACAAAGACATTATCCACCACTGCAGAGAAAATCATTAAATAACATTTTTCCATACAACTACTTTCTATTTATCAAAAAGGAAAAACTCTAAGAAGTGGGGAAAAGAAACAGCTAGTACTGATGATCATCTCATCCTCAGCACCATCAGGAAATAAAAAATAACTGTACTTTTTAAAAAAGAAGTAATAATCGTATATTGGCATAAAAAAACCTTTGAGGACAATGGAAAAACAGTTTTAGTTCAAAATATACTTATCAATGGGTCAGTAGAAAGGACTGTAGGGTCCTTTTAAATTTACATTTTTATTGGTAGCTGCCTTTTAAAATCACAAACCAGAGCACTGCTTTAAATCAGTCTGTGTAAAGCTGTTGCTTTTCAATTCAGCTGCATTACTGTATAAATAGCAGACACGAGAGGCAGGCGTGCTGCTAGAGATGCTTGTAAGCACGCTGCATATGTAACTGCGGGGGAAAATTCGTTATTTCAAGTTTCCGCCTTCGCTAGTCTCAGGAGCTATGAAGTAGCACGCCTGATAGGACTGTTCTCCTTTCATATTTACTATATGGAGCTGGATCAGGAGGATAGGTATTCTTATCATGCAGCTTTAAACACGACTTAAAGGACATTTAATTATCCTTATTCTTGGCAGGCAAAAGAGGCATTTAGGATGAGGAAAAGAGGGTTCTGAAAAGGCTACAGTGAAAACAGTAGACACAAAAAGATTGTTTACTTCTTTTCCCCAGGCACATAAGTAGTCTTTTAGCAGCTTGAAGCCTATTTAGTTTGCTTTGTGTGGATCCTCTTGCTCTCATGAAAACGTAACCTCTTTCTGCTTCTGGTAGAGGTTTGCAGCAAAGCTAGATACTTGGATGCTGGCAAACATCTTAGGTAATCTAATATGAGATACTGTCAGAACAGATGGACTACTGCAGCCAAGCAAGAGGGGTATTTGCACATTTTGTATAGTTATTAAGAAGGGTACAGTAAGAAAAATAATTTAATTTTGCTTTCTATGTGTATTTTTTCTATAGAATCAGTGGTACCCTTTGGTTAAAGGAAAGAAAAACATCAAAGTAGACATTACGCATGTTTCTGGAACCATGACATCACTGATGACAACTGTTAGCCAATTAAAAATATCCGCTAATAAAAATCTGCATACTAAGTTATATAAATAACCAAAGAGATGGGGTATTTTTCTTATTTCTACCACTGTGAAATACAAACACGCACACAAATACACACACACGAATGAGATCGGATGGGGCTGGTGGAGAGTGAAGCTGTTAGCACTACACCAAGTATCTAATGCTGTCACATACTGACCTGTGGCTGAAAGCACCACATTTCAGTATGCAGTATGTTTGTATTCACAAAGGAAGCTAAATGCACTCTATTTCACAAGCAGCGTAATGCAGATGGATGGTTTATGCTTGTTAAAAACGTTACTGCTAGGGAAGGTAAATGTCAAAGTGGAACAACACTGGACTTGCTAACCTCTCCTTTCCTCCTTCCAAACCCAGGAGTGCTAGAATGCATTACTGGGACACGCTGATTATGGCAAAGGCACAGCGATGTCCGAAATACAAAACTAAACCTTGGCGCTGTATCTATGCCACTAAATAAAAGAGGCCAAGGCTGGCTGTACCAAAATGCCTGGGGGAGCAGCTTCTGCCCCATCCCCTGGCACCCGTGCCCAGACAGGGCCTGGCTGGCCCAGGCCAGAGCGGTGCCAGAGGAGCACGCTAACAAGAGGGCAAACCGCAGGGCACTGCTGAGCATCCCTGCTAACCCTGTGTTTGTTACTAGAACAGATGTAACTCAGGGTCCTGTCTAATATGCTCATGGAAACTGCATAAATTGACTCAACAGCAGTAAACCTTTACAACCTCGATACCACAGGGAAGCCCGTCAGGGCAGGTCTTTGCATCAGTGCGAGGCCTCTTGTAGTTAGAATGCTTCAGAGCCCAAATAAACAGAGGGTTCCGAGGGGGCAAGACAGCCCAGTCTCAGAAGTATAAACTACAGGGCTACATCCTTCAATCTTTATATGGGATATGGTCAGGGAAGGGACTTCTCACGGCTGTTACTACTACAAGAACACAACTTTAAGGTTTTCAATATTTTTTTGTAGAAATGCAGCATATTCTGACATTACTTCAGCTTTGGTTTTGGCTTTACACATACGCACAATCTCATGCAAAGCTGTGAGGATTTACTTGTCCTTTATAATACAGCAATTGCTCTTTTTACAATTTGTTTCCTGAAGAGGGACAGTAGAAATCTGCAGGGAAAATGGTTCAAAAAAACAACCAAAGGAACGTTTAAGACTCAGTTATTCTCTCAAAGTGTTGAGGGTTTTAAGATTTTGGTGGAATTCAGAGGAGGGTAGCAAGGAGTTATTTTGTTTGCAATTCACAAACGCATTGTAAAACCCTCGCTCACTCCCAGAGTAACATTGAAAAGCAAGGTTTGTCAAAAATCCTTAAAAATCAAACCACCTTTGTTGGTACTGCAGCTAGAAGATGAACGATCCAATTCTAAGGGACAGCTCAATCCTTTAATTGACAACTACACTGAAAATGCTATGTCTCTCAGAAAACCTCTACTTAAATAAACAGCAGTCAGAAGTTACAAGGTTTCTGCAACACCAAAATTCTGGAACTGAGTGAGAGCTTTTGAAGAATACCACCCACAAGTCCATCTAGTTGCAGGGGCAGTGTCTGAGCAGACAGCAGCAAAAAATATTGCAGAACTGGACATCAGATTACAGATGCTGAACGTTACGAGGTCAGAAGTGGCTGCAATTTGGTGGTAGGATAAAAGTAGCTGAAAGTAATGAATAATCATCTTGTCTGCATCTTATATTATCCTGTGTCCAGTAGCCCTGCAGCCAGTGCTATGTCCACCACAGGAGACCTGTTATCTCCACTCCTGTCTTCTTTATTACCCTACTACTTGCTATGCTGAAAATGCTGAAAATATCTCTTGGGGCAAATACTCTTCCCTAATGCACATGCTCAGTGTAGACTCCAGAAGCAGGTAAAGAACACCCACTATCTGGAACAAGTGAAACATGCAACATATTTAACAACTCGTGCATAGAAGCACAGAGAAGAGGTTCAAATGCATACCTTAGCTCCAAGCGCTTGATCCAAGATAGGCATATACAGGTTACACCAGTTTTCCCTGACTCTGGTAGTTACTGGTGTTGCTCATTAGAAATGACAGGGATTGAGACTAACTGCAAATTCGATGGAAAAAAGAGTGTCTGCATGTAATCCCTAGGGCCAGGTAATAGCTACTGGAAGACTCCCTATCTCCCTGTGACTCTGGCTGATCTGGTGGCACCAGCAGCTTGCTGCACAGAATCAGCAGAAAGATCCTCTGTGTTGAAATGAGCGTAGAAAACTGAGGATTTGAGAGGATAAAAAGTATGTGTGTTGATATCACAAAGAACATGCTTGTTTCAACTAGTATATAGAAGTAATCTCTTTTCCCAAACTTCTGACTAATCATTTCTAATATAAGCATTTGTCTCTTGTGCCATAGGCACATTCCTAAGATTTGTTGCTTTCATCTCCTCTTCATGCCCCACCTAGCAATCCTCCTCCAAACCTGGTGACCTGGCCAAGTCACTGTGCAGGCACCACAACTTCCAGTGTTACAAAAAACCCCAGAGATTTTTCATCTATTTTACCCTAGTACTTACATACCAAATTATTGTTAATTAACACTCAACAAGAAACAGACAAGTACATCAGGCTTATGGTAATTCTCAGGAATTTTCACTGTGTTCCATGAAGCATCTGTAATCTCTCAGAGGGGAGAAAAATATTGCAGAGAATCCTGTGATACTTTTCAGTACTGCCAGCCAAAAAATGTCCTGAATCCTTGCACATATCACTGCCACCCTGAAAGGGAGAATTTTGATGAAAATACAGTTTTCTTGATCCTGTTAATTTCACTAACTGAACAGCCTCTGGTAAAGATTATATTCCTGGCACCTCTATCTTTCATCCCCCACTATCAAAAAGCAGATGATACGTACTTTGTAACACCCTGGTCTCTGGATGAGTAGTGCTGGCAACCTACAATGTTAAGAAACTACAGCTACAAAACCAGTAATTAGTTAAAAAACACAGTAACTCTGAGAGATATTCTCTCCAAATGCTGTTCAAGCTGCAACTTGAAGCAGGTGCAGAATTACTTGAACAGCTGGCTATTTGCATGGTATTTGCATGGTAGGACCACTGGCTATCTGGGACTCTTCTTACCCGTAGCACCTATAACTTGAATGACTGCTAGTGCCGAAGGGACTAATTGGAAAAGCATATCAATTAAGAGGAGTCTTCAACAGAACAGCTGAGTTCCCAAAGATCAGAAGGACTTATGTGTCCCCATGTTGCTGAGATGGAACTGTTTCCTCTAAGGTGTGTCAAAGGAGAAGCTTCAGCAGTCCCAAATGGTATCCGGGACACCAGCTGGTACTAACAGGGGGGCTGAGCTGCGCCACAAGAAAGCATGTGAGGGACTGATGGTTCAGGTGTCAGTCATACCCATCCTGGTGTCCGACAGGAGGTCCTCTAGGTGACAAACCATTGTGAACTACTGAAAAATGGGAGGCAGGGAAATAAGCTGAAGAAAAGCCTATGAGGTTATTCTGAACCTCTGAATCCTTTGGTTCGGAAGAAAAAAAAAAGTAGATGGGGGGGAAATCACAGGGCTGTAAAGACCCTGAATTGCATCTAAGGTGGAGAAAAAAGCATTTAAATAATTCAAGGGAAGTACGTACAAAGCATACAATTAGAACACATTTTTTGAAAATCAAAAGAGAACAGAAATTTTCTATTTGATTAAAGAAAAGCAAAACGCCTGGCAGAAGAAGAAGAAGAAAAGATCAAAAGGTGGAAAACTTGAAGATTCTTTCCTCTCCCTTGCTTTGGTGAGGTATGTTTATTTGGAAGATGAACTGTGGTGGAACCGATACTCAGGTCTGGGACCTGCTCCACCTGCAAGACAGGGAGGGAGTCCAGGACACCAGAAGCTGTCCACCAGTGCCTGGGACCGAACCAGTGCAGAGCTCTGGAGAAACACTCACAACCAGGTAACTTGGCACCTTCACAAAAAGAAAGTTAGTCTGAGCCAGACCCTAGAACACTGACACAGAGAAGGGACCAGGGAAATGTGAAGGCATTTTGATGCCTTTATTTCATTTGGAGAGTTGGAACACGTGAAGGAAGCTGAAGATAACCAAGAGCCAAGAAATAAGAAAGGCCCGTGACAGGTTCTCCCAGAGAGCTGCTCACGTCTATCAAACTTCTGTTTGGGAACCATCTTCTTGCCTGAGGGGAGAATACCGGCTTGCACGTAAGGTACCACCTGAAGAAGACAGCTAGAGGCGAGGGATAATGGCAACACAGAGCAGAGAAACTGAGAGCACAGAAACGAAGTAAAACACCATCTCAAAGTTTCTTGCCCTTTCTGCAGTTTTGATCCAACATTGACTCCATAAAATATATATATTATTTATGTTCTGTAAGACAATGAAGGTAATTCAGAGGTATGCAAAACTAATTTTCTCATTGCTGTTTTTGGCAGAGAGAGGAATGCTTTGCCTTCTCCTCTTACTTTGGTATCACTCTGCTAAATAGTACTGAGAGTCCTGCTGTTAAAAAATAACTGTTCAGAAAATAACTGGCATCTCTAAACTGGTAGACATCTCATATTCTTATTCCGTCTCAGAATCCCATCTATCACATTGCATTTTATTTATGCGGCATTTTTTACGCAGAAGTTTCCAGTCTACGCAGAGAGACTGGTTCATTGCTGGAAGACACCTGAGAAAACACGGCAGTATTACAATGCTCCGAAGTCGGAATGTTTAAAGATACTTTCAGCGCATGCCTCATGGGTGCAGTTAATGATTCCTTTCAGTACGTTTGCCTAAATTCTACGAGGGTAACATGGCTGCTGAGCTCAGTCCAGCAATCAGCACAGGCTTTCTCTTCTGTTTGGCTTTTTTTGTTCCAAAGGAGCCAAAGCAGCCAGGGGAGAACCCCAGCAGCCTGGCCTGGCAGAAGGTCTTCCAGGCTCTCTCACAAGAAATGAAAATAGTTCAAGCTTGGTTGAAGCTTTGAGGTTCTCTCAAGTTTCTGAAGGATAAACAAGAGGTAACAAGAATCTGCTGTATGTGTTGGTCATTTAGCCTGCGCGCAGCAACTTTGGTGTACCAAGGGATTTTAATCTTTGTGTAAATATTATAGTCATTCACAGCAATGCTTTAGGGGAGAAACAAAGAGATTTATTCAGCTGAAACCACAGGGAAAATGTCAATAGGCACAATGCAATTGCTTGATTTGGAGTTTAGTCCGGATCCTTGTTCCGATCAAATGAACTGTGGAATGTTTTAAAACAACGCATTGTTTGTTTTGGGACAGTGTAAGAGAAATAGGGAACGGACAGCTACAGAAATATCTGGGGAGTGACAAGGGAGAAAAGGCAGGAAGAGCAATGAACAAGGATGGGGGAGACTTAAATTTATTCCCAGCCTTGCCAGCAGCCTGGTGGGTGACTCCAGCTAAGTCACTGCACTGCAGCATGCCTGGTTTCCCCATCTATAAGATGAAGCACACTTTGTTTCTAGCGGTGGAAAGCAATATACTAACAGGATGGATATGGCCATCAGAGAGTTTTCCTAGCATACATTTTGCTGTCTGGACGACACACAACCACCACGGAAGCAACATGAAGCTCCTCACACAACTTCCACTATAGGGCAGATGGCTGAAGCCCCACATGCCTGCTGGTCGTGGGCCAGGGAACTGTCCAGAGAGCGCTCCTACAGTGAGATACTGCCAACCCTGAAATTTCCGCAACTTAAAATAGGAGCCAAGGAAAACCTTCAAGCAGTGCAACATGAAATGTGCTCAGCACAGAGAAGAAAGACTGAAATCAAGACCATAAAACCCATCACCCTCAGCAAACAGATTGGCAAAAGTCACAAACTTCTTTAAGATATTAACTGAAGAATTCTTTTTAAGATAGATGCCAACTGCATTCTCAGTTTATTCCACCAGGTAAACTACAGTTGATGTTTCCAAGCATTAAGCATCCGTCTGAAGTGGTCACAAACATAAACTTGAAGTTTTGGAAGAGCTGCCAGCAGGAAGCATTCTCCACACATCCACCCAAGTACTGCTGTCACCCATTTCAAAATCCATACGCCTGTAAGAGTGCCTGGAACCCCAACAAATGACAAACAGCAGTGTGGACCAAAACGTTCTGCTTTGCTCTGCTTTCCTCTGCTATCTGCCCTCGAGGTAAGTCCTACATGTGTCAGAGATCATCTCTGTCGAAAACTATGAAAAACACCTCTGTCAAAAACTATGTGTGTAATTTTCACACTACCACACTAGACGCAAGACCACTGCAACAACCCTGAAAATGAACAGTTTAAGTAATGTCCTGCATCAGTTTTGCATTTAAGTGGCACAAGCACTATTAAGTAGCACAAGTCATTTCATCTCAGCTCTAGACAAAGAGCAAAGCACTTTAGTTTAAAATGGAAGAAGGGAACGTAAAAAGTGTCCATCCTGAACAGATGAGAGAGGATGAGGGTTGTCTCTGCTATTCTTCAAACTAGCTGTAAACATGGTACCTGAGGGATTATCCTCAAGAGACCTAAAACAGGAGAAAGGCATCTTTTGTTAAGAGTAATTCAGTATTATGTTTTATGTAGCTTTGTTTCCAGCTTTGATCTTTGTTTGGCTAGAACAAATCTACTTTATTTTATTTAACTCTCAAGCTTGCTTATAGTTGATTGCAAGGCTGATAAATGTGTTGTTCTCTCTCAGGAAATAACAAATTCAAATTTTGACCTCCAGGAGGACTCCAGGTCTGGAAAGTGTCTCCTGCCAGGTGGCAAGGCCGACTCTGGACAGTGAAGAGGAAGGAAGGGAACCCACACTATAAGGAAGAGCTCCCTATGGCAGGCTGTTATGGGTTTGTGTGGCACGGTATTCTTTGGTAGTGGGAGACGGGGCTGCAGACGTGGCTCCTGTAAGAAGCTGCTAGAAGCTCCCCCAGCTCCAAAAAGTCAGACCCACCTCTGGCCCAGGCCATCAGTGACGGTGAGAGCACCTCTGGGAGAACATATTTAAGAAGGGGAACCGGCAGTGTGGGGTTGGTTGGAACGTGAGAGGAACACCTCTGCCGATACTGAGGTCTCTGAAGAAGGAGGGGGAGGAGGGGCGCCTGAGAAGGCTGATGGCCCTGCAGCCCGTGGTGAGNTGGAGAAGTTGGTGAAGGACTGTCTCCCATGGGAGGGACCCCACGGTGGAGCAGGGGATGAGTGAGGAATCTTCCCCCTGAGGAAAGGAGCGGCAGAGACGATGTGTGGGGAGCTGACTCAACCCCCATCCCCTGTTCCCCTGTGCCGCCGGGGGGAGGAGGGAAAGAGAACCGGGAATGGAGCTGAGCTGGGAAGGCGGGAGGGGTGGGGGAGGTGTTTTGAGGTTTGGTTTTCCTTCCTAATATCCTTGGTTTTGATTTGATTAGTAGTAAATTCAATGGATTTTGTTTCTTCCCCAAGTTGAGCCTGTCTTTTGCCCCTGACCATAAGTGGGGAGTGATCCCTCCCAGCCCTTGTCTCGACCCACGAGCCTGCCTTTGGATTTTCTCCTCATCCCACTGTGGCCAGGGGTGGGGGAGTGAGCGAGTGGCTTCGTGGTGCTTTGTTACCGGCTGGGCTGAAACAGAAACCACAACACAGGCACAAAACAGAATCCATCCCACAGGAAGAGATGGTCAAAGACACCTGACAGCTTTGGACAAATCTGAGAGCAGCAGTTAGAAATAAAATCCTTAAGTGAGATCCAAAGCTGCCTAACTTTAGCTGTCCTAACAGGGTTAGGGCAATTGAATTTTCTTTCTTGAGGCAGAGGATTCCCATAGCAGGGCACTGTTTCATTATAGATTCTGAAGGAGCACAGTTCCATTCACAAACTGCTCTTCATGTACTTGCTCATTTCTTGGCTTTCTCTACCCCTGGCCCTCTAGCTCATTTCAAACCCATCCAGACACATTACATATTTTTATTTCTGTTTCTGAAAAATCTAGACAAAGAACCACGAATTGAAAACATAATTAAAAAAAGATATGCAAAATGCAAGGTAGTAAAACTTTCTGAAATCGTCAATATATGAGACAATTCCACATATGAAGCGCCTAAAATGCTTTGCCAGCTATTTTAAAACACATTCTTCCTCTACCACAAAAAAAGGGAGGGGGAGCATCATTTTATCTTTGAAGATATAATTTGGGAAAAACTTAAACATCTTTTTTGAAAATAAATAAGAATGACCAGATTTAAATCACAGAGTTCTGCAAAAAGTGTCTGAAAGGTCTGCCAAAATTCAGACTGCTCCTTGAAATCTGAATATCATGTATGCTACTAACTGTGAAAAAGGACAGCCTGAGGTAGTGTAATGTGACAGAGTAGGCATTTTTCCTTTGGAATATATGTAATAGCTAGTAAGCCCATGTAAATTACTTCCAATCAAATAACACTGATACTTAAAGGGTTGCCAATTAGATCTAAACTACACTGGAAAATATACAAGTTTTTCACTGTTGATGCAACTCTCAGCAGATTCAGGAAGGCATCGATGAATTGTTTTACTCCACTGAGTAACTATTTGTAAGCCAAAATGCCTGCCCACTTCAGTTTTGCTTCAGTGAACATCCTGGGGAAGTAGACCAAATCTCCAGGATAGCATTAAAGACCAGAAACCTTACATCCTTGCAGATTTCCATTGTACCAGTACACCATTTTCCAAATACCCTGTTGCCTTCAACAGATGGAAATCAACAGATAAAAGGTCCTAATTTCCCGATGCACAAGGTGGCAAGGAGGCACACACGTATTTGGAACTGTAATAGGCTATCAGACTGTATTGGCTTCATGAGCGCTGGCAATTTTATTAGTCAAGTAATGATAAGCAGTGACAATGAACAGTGGATGGAATACAGTTCTGATGAGCCATACCTAGCTCCTTTTGTATGTTGTCAGGGATTCCTGTAATAGTCTTTCTCCTTTTGACTTTCTTCGGCCGTCTTACCACCGTGTCTGTGTAAATTAGAGACCGCCGAATGCTGGCTTGGCGGTCGAAATTCTCCCCTAATACATGGTAGAACAAGCAAAGCAACATTACTTCCAAGCACGCTGACATCATGCACCTTCTTCCACTAGTTTTGTTGTAGAAATGGAAAAAAAGGCATTAATAAATGATGTTAGCTTGGTCCTACAATGAAGGTCTACACTGAAGGAAGATACTGCATATCGTCACAGTAAGGCTTTAGACACACATATCCATTACACAATACTGCAGGTTTTGAAAGGAATTTTGACTTCCTGAGCCCAGTTCAGACCTCGTAAGAGCAGCTCTAATTCCACAAGTGAACAGAAACCTTGCTTTAATTTGGCCCTTTGTGGGTTTTTGTATGGTTTTGTTGTTTTATTTTAAAGTAATGAGCTGCAGAAAAAGCAAATCTGCTCATGAAAACGGTTTATGCAGGAACAGACATTGCTATTGGCAACAGCTATTACAACGTCTTTGCACAGCTCCATCATTAACTCACACAAGACGCTTCTTTTTCATTCCAAGTTGCTCTGAACCTGTCAAATATACCACATTTCTGGTGGTGATCTTTTAACATGAATACAAATAAGTACTACAGAGCATGCAGAGATCAAACTGATCTTGTGGTCTCATAAATATTTCAGTCAGAGTGGAAGCTGCTTAGAATTGAAACTTTATAAATTATTAGAAAAATATACAAAGCCAAGAGCTGAAAAAATGTGCGTGTAAGTGCACATTGCCAGACAAAGCCTTATGATGACCATGTGCTGTATCATAATGGGACCCAGAAGCACCACTATCATTAAGCAGCTTTTCTTTAGGAATTCACTTTTGTTTAGAGGTTTATAATTTGGCCATTTTACTAGTAGCAAGATAAAATTTGCCCTGCAGATTGTGAGCCGAGTTAATTCTCTGTCACTTCTAAAAATCTAACGACTACACCCCATATGTCACATTTAAGTTCCCTTTTTAGAAATTAAAGCATTTTAAAGCACTGCTAAATGTCCTTTAGGTGACCCATTTAAAACTTAAATGCAGGAAAAAACTTGATATATGTGTATATGTTTTTTGCCTTGTACGCTTTTTTTGAAAATTGATGACCAAATTATTTACCTCTAAAAAGTGATTAATGCACAGTAACTAACACATCATAAATATTATCCCTGGCTGACTGCACATCAGTACGATGTGTGTCGTGCAAATAGCATAGAAAACCTCATTACCTCTACAACAGTTAAAGATACAGTCATATATTAAAGTATAGCATGTGGACTTGTGGAAATGCAAGGAAAAAACATAGCAGTTTCATTCACCATATTGTAAATATAAAGACTCTGACTCTGTTTGACCGGAGCCTTGTGCTCCCATGAGCCACACTTGTGCTAAGCAGAATCCTTGCAGCTACGAAGAAGTGCCAGTTTCATCCAAGTTTTAAATTGACTGAAGTCAGGGCAGATTAACGGAGAAGGAAGCCCATGGAATCTGTAAAATTTAGAGGTATGGATCCCACCAGCTTAGTAGAAGCTCTGAAATATGGAGACAGACTATCCACTGTCTGGGGCATTGCCGCTATCAGGACGTTAGGACCCTTATGGGGGTCAGGGTCAGGACCATTAGGTAATCCTGCCATGCAGGATAATAATTATTCTAGCCACATTATAACAAATCCAAAGAATTTGAAGGAGAAATTTTTGCACCTCTGAACATATCTTTATACATTCAAAGGCCAACAATTATGCCTGAGACAGTGTGTTGCAAGCAAATTAAAATACAGCTTTGAATGACCTGGAATAAAATGTAAATGGTAAGTACAGGCTGCAAACAAGGAGAGAGTCTTTTACATGAAGCCTCAGACAGGACAAACAGGATGACCATGAGGAAATGTTACTGTGTCAGCTGATCCACAGTAACTTCTTCCCCTGAGCTACCCAAGGGCTAACTCAACCAATCCATCTTCAATGGCTTTTGACATAAAGGCTTTTTCAAAGCCACTGTGCAAATTTGTAGAATTTCAAAGTAGCAGCTTCAATAAATTCCAACAAGCAAAAGCAGAATGTCTTTTTTCCCTTCTTCATTGCCATCTTTTTTTTTTTAGAAAATACTGATGTTAAATATATTTTGCATATTTAAGGATACTTTTCTCCTTCTGTTACAGGTTTGCAACAAATCATCTAGGCATTCCTTACACAGTTTACTCAGTTTCCCTTCATGCAGTTTACTCAGTTTCCTTGGATTCACTGAAAATATTTAAGTATGTGCTTAAATCTCACTGAAGTCAGTAAAGCCAGACTCAAGCAAATGCTTAAATGTTTTGCAGGATTCAGCCTGGCGCTGATCACCTCCACCATCACCAGCCTCCTCCATCTGAAAAGAAAGTTCCGCAAAACCCACGAAAGCAGACACCATTATACATCTTTTAACCCCCAGGATATGTAAAAGCAAAGACTGGCCACCACTGAAAATTCAGCCCAACCCTTTCCAGGCCAGAATAAGCTCAGCCCAGGCACTCCCAAAGACTGAAACTGCTTCCAAATCCAAGTGTCTAGTCAGCAGCTTGTCAGCCTAATGCAATGCCCCCGCAGCTTCAGGCTATCCAACAGATTTTTACTACTACTGTATTAGTTGCAATCTGTTCACCGGAGAGCCCGGAAAGCTGAACTCGCGGAGCATTTATTGCACAGCCACGGGAGAGGCCATTGTAGCAGAATCATTACTAATGCACTGCTGAAAACGCTGTCAATTGCCAGCAGCCTCTTCAGAGGTTAACCTTTTATTTCATGCCAGAAGTAATAAAATGGAAGTTTTTTGACGTCTCTTCTGGGAGAGTGAGAAAAAGAGCAAGCGAAGGAAAAAGCCAAATCAAAACAAAAACCACAATGGTTTGTTCCACGGCACGTTGAACAAATGGCACAGAATTTTTGGTCGTTTTTTTCCTGCCTCGTGCAGTAACATAAGGAACTTCACAAAATAAAATTACTTGGCGTGTGGGAGGGCAGAGGAGGGGAGCAGATTGTGACTTTTTAAAGAGGAACAAGGACAGCAGCTTTTTTGTGTGTTGTGCGTGGCTCGTAGCCTGTTACTGTCACTTGCCTTGTTTCACAGTAGCAATATAATTATTCCAAGGGAAAGGAAACAGTGGATCCCAGAGACCAGTCCACACAGTGCAACAGCAGTCTTCCTTTCCTGCCCTCCCTTTCTATCCTTTCCAATTACCACGTTTATAAGGGAATAAACGCTCAACAGCATACTTCAGAAAGGTGAAGTGTAATATGCATATGCACTATTTTTATCAGAAAAGTTGAGAACTGCTGAGTTTGCCGAGTGTAAACCAAACAATTCAGGGGACACAAGGTTTGCTACACCAGTCAAAGTAAGCTGGTTGAAGTCACAAGTGTGATTTATCCAAACACAGTAACGTTCCCAGTGACACTGAATTAAATCCATCAGGGTTATTTGATCTCTTTTACCTCATTTTTCTTTCCATGTTTTTATTTCAGCCATATATTTTCAGTATGCAGGGTCATTAAATCAAACGGCAGGCTACTCTTTCTGTAAGTATACCATGTTCCTGCTGTCACAATACCTAAACCCTGCTCAGCTTATCGATTATGTCAGATTATCTGTTCCCGTAACTCCGCTTTCTGTACCTGTATCCTACATTCCCTAGATAATGCCAGCTAGCCTACTAACATTTCAGCATTGCATTTATTTTCCTTCTATTAATTTTCCAGAGGTGGGGTGTTCGCAATTTTCTGTTCTCTTCATGCTATTTATTTCAAATATTTTCTGCTATTTATCTAAGGAAATATTATTTCTTGTTGATTTCTCAGAGCTCTCTGATGTTTGTCACAGAAGTACTGCTCCTACACTATTTAAATACTATTAAATACTACTATTTAAAATACTGGTTTATAAAAATTTACATGAAAAAATTATTGGTAGTCATACAGGGAAAGAGAACACCTAATTTACTTTCAAAACAAAACCAAACATTGCAAGCTATTGAGTTTAAGAGTGAGCATGGAGGCAGAGCATGCCATATGGCGTTTGAAATAAATTGGATATTGAATATCATCCTGGTTTTGGCAGGCAAACGGTCAGTAATTTAAATTAACTAATAATAGACAATCTTGATACTGTACAGAAAAAGAGGGATTATTAAATTGAAGTGATAATTTGATCTTTCACATAAATTCTATTTACAGACAACAAAGTATCTGTTCAGTATTAGGCTTTAACATAATTTAACTTCCACAGAGCAGGAGTTCTGCAACTGTAAAACCAAAGAGCATTTTCAACATGCAGAGTTAACACACAGTTTATAACAAGAAAATGTGGACTATGGTCACGTAAGTGGAATGTCTTACCAAGAGTCTTGCTCAAAGACGTAGCCCCATTAACTTTTACTGTTCTTACCCTACTCTCCTTGACACCTAAACCTCTTGTTGCTGATAAAAGTAAGACCCTAAAGTTTTTTTTCTTGAATTTTGTAACATTTAGTCTTTGGAATACAGAAGTCCCTGATAACCTTCCCTACACAAAATTCCTAGAAGAAAAACCTGAAATATAATTAGCATTGCATAAAACATGATTTTTCCATTACGTATCTTCAGTGCAGCCCACAGAAAAACACTGTTATTTATCAATCCTCTTGTATTTCATGAATATCTAATGCTGTTTCAAGCCCACGTTGTGTAGACTATCTTCATTAATGACCATTTTAAGGGATTTTGAGGTTTTCTCATTAAGTTTGGAGAGAGACTATTAAACAAAAAACAGTTTTTACAGAAAGGTGCAATAAGGAATTTAAAATTAATGCAACAAATACCAGCGTCAAAATGTTATCGAAGTGCATGGATCCCATTTTATCCATTCCCTCCCTCATCAGTGTAATGTAATTACTGAAATTAAAAGCCTACCAGTCACATTAATAGGAACCACATCTGTTTGGACTGCCTGGGCTTGTTGTCGCATTTTCTCTTCTGGCGTTGGCAATGGGAGTGACTTAGTCCAGTTGGTTTGGGTGTTAATATCTGATAACTCATTTGAAACTGGAGTTTTAGGCCTTTTGATGGTAATAAGCTTTTCTTCTTCTGAGGAAGAGATGGGACACTACAAACAGAAATACATGCAACAATGTAAGTTTACTACCAAAAAAAAAGGTATGACTATGGTATTACTAAGGCATTGCCACTGCAGTCAGCACAATTGTTCATGGAGCAAAAAACACCCTCACAAATATCACACTTTGACCTACATAAAGAACAATTTAAAAACCACACAAACAACCCACAACAAAACACCTGGATTGTATTTATCCAAGGCATCTGACCAGTCTAAGGAATATATACCGATGAGAGAGAAAAGAGCAGTCTTGAGCGTAGCAAAGTGCAGTAACTAATTATCTTAAACCCTGACATCGTCCCTGGAGTGATTAACCCCTCTCACTACATGGCAGTTTGCCTTCCCTTCCCCTCTCCCCTCCCAGTGCCCTGTTAGGCAGCTGAGATTTGAGCACTGTTTTGCTCCAGCTGTACTGAGCATTGTGAGGATGCGTAAGGTCTCAGCAAAAAGCCTGTTATGAAGAGGCAGATTTCGGGAGAGCTCAGTAAAAGAGCCAGCCAATGCATCCTACAAAATCATCAGCCACGGATCAGTGAGGTAGCAAGAATAACTTTACTTTGGCCTTGGAGAAACTCATGCCACAGTCAAGGGGTTCACTTTGCCCATTATTCAGGGGTGAAGCAGTTATCGATATTGGTAGCCATAGAATGGTCATTTTAAGAGTCATTCCTTATCAAAGTGGCAGATTTTACCTCCATGATGGGTATTTCACTTAAAAAAAACAAAACAAAACAAAACAAAACAAAACCCCCAAAAAACCCCAATGAAACAAAAAACTTTCTGCACCAGAAAAAAGAGATTGCAACAGCTTGTGCAAATCCTTACACCAGAAGATGTTATAAGCCAGAAACGCCGTTTGCTTTTGGGGAGCAAGTTTTATTACAAGGTCTTTGCTTGCATGCCAGTAATGGCAGAAAAAGCCGTAACATAGCTTTTTACTGATAGGACAGTACTAGTCCCTGGCAAACCCCAAGGACAGGCAGGTTCAGGGCACACAGAAGACATCACTGGGGCTTCTACAGCAGATGGCCATAAGCTCCAAGCAAACACAGGGGAAGCAGCCTTCTCTCCTCCCTGCTCCTGCCAGCAAGGTCCCCCAGGGAATCCGAGAAGCAGGAGAGGAAGGAAGACCTGGAGGAAAACCAACCTCTGCCTCCTCCTGCCCCCCAGGCAAAACAAAAGAGAGACAAAAAACATGGAAGGAGAGTTGCGTAGCGGCTGCAGCACTAGCAGGGAACTCTCTGCAACCTCCCGACTTGTCTGCTTCAGAGGTGTTTGCTTTGGGACCTCCCTCACTACCAGCAGTCCAGAGTTACAGTCTTCCTCCCCTTTTCTTTATTCCCCTCTCCCTTTGGAGAGCAGAATACTACCCAAGATAAGGTTGTCATTACTGGATCACTGCTTCTCCTCATAATTACTCCCTCAGTGCTGTACACGGTCACGGAAAGAAACATCACAGCTATTATTTATAACATATGGATTTTTTATTTTATTATTATGGGTTTTCAGTCTAAGCAATCTGTTTTCTCTTGAAGCTGAGTGCTATACAAAAGACATGCCCAGACACTGTGCCACAATCACTGTTTATCATTTCTGAATTTAATTTTCTTCCTGTTACCATGAGGAGTTCCTGCTGTTTAGAAATAAATAACCATTTATTTATTCTATTATGCTTCGACCCTACAACCTTTAGAACAAGGCCAAACATTGTATTTAATAAAAAATAAAAATAAAAGCAACTTCCAGGCAAAATGTAAAAGAATAGAAAAGTAAAATCTCTTCAGGTAATAATAACAAGAAACATTTCAGGCAATGAAAGTATTACCAATGTCACCCTGTGGTTTGGAACCACACTTTGAAATGTAGGAGCTTTTCTTTAAGGAAATAATCCATTTCTGCCAGTCTTGCATTTCTTTACTAGAGAGGCTGCAGGTGGGATAGATGCTGCTCTGTAGGAAAGGGCTCAGCCCTGTGAAAGCCCCAGCAATTCTTTCAATACAAGCCTCCTGGAGGACACCAGTATTTTTTCAGGCCTCTATTGATTTTAAAAGGCTCTAAAACTATTTCTAGAAAAATATAATGTGAATGCTTATCATCTTATGACTGCGTGTACATACACTGTTTATATACATGTATGTGTGCCTGCACTGTGTATGTACTTACATACAAACACAAGGACTTTCCCACCTCAAATCGCTCAAATTCATAAAAACCTTCACTAACTTAAGCCATTTGGGAGAGAGATGCCATTGCAGAAGTGAAAGCTGCCTCCAGGCCATGCTTCCCCCCAGTTCTGTTTAAAAACAGTTGAGAAAGGGTTTGTAAGGAACATGGCATAGGGGTGCTAGCCCAGCATCACAGCAGGCACGTGTGTGTGCACTCAAAGGAGTTATCAGAGGTTGAGGCAAAGCAATACCACCTTCCCCATTCTACAAAGCTTTTCTCCACCTGAATGGGGGCACCAAGGGAGACACCTCAAGCCTGGTTTTCCAGTTTGTGTGGGGTGAGGATGAGCTCCAGTGACCTTCAGATACTCTGCTTGGTTGATACTGTCGGCATCAATTTCTGTCACATTCAGGCTACAATGCAGTGCCAGGTCTCAGCTGTCATACAGCAGTCACCACGGGCTACTCCAATATGTCAAGTGGCAGAGATAATGGTCACAAAGCCTCCCCTCCTTTTGAAGGAAATTACCCAAACCATGCAGAACACTTTTTCCATTACAGTATGTAAATAGATCGAAGAACTGAAGAAGTGAAGCATCTACTACAAGGGAATCCTAACTATCCAAAAAAATGTGGTGCAATGATCACAAATTTTGCAGAATTAAAAGTTGAGAAAATTGGGGACAGATGGAAGAAGACGGACAGAAATGAATCAGCCCAGTGAGCATATAATGAATGAAAAGCAACTGAAAACCCAATTGTGCAGTTGAGTTCAAAGCACTGTGTCAGTAAGCATGATGCCATAGGACAGTGGCGTGTACTTCTGCAAAATAATTCAGTAAAAGAGTTGTGGGCGGTTTTGGGTGTAGAAATAAATGCTGACGTTTCATCTGTAGGTACACTTTCCATGGTTGCTGAAGAAGCACGACTGTCCCTACTTCCATTCTTTTTTCCAAAGTAGTCACAATGATAGTGGTATAGGGTTTTTTTGATGCGAGGATACTTTTAACAGGCATGACAAAGCTGTACACAGCTTTATTGCACATAGAAGAAAAAAGCAGCTCACCTTTCAGCTTTCTTCACACAGAAATTATTGAAGTCTATAATTAGGATGAAAATAGAGATTTACGTATTTTTAGCAAACATTCCCAGGTTTACAACACAGAAGCTTGCCAGAAGATGCAGTGAATTGCTGCTGTTATAACAGGAATGTCTTCTCACGTAAGGTCTGTTATACCAGAAATAGAACTGGACTAGGCAGTACTTTGAGATTATGTACCTGCTTAGCAAATCTGATCATAAACACTATGTTCGTAATAGAATAGAAAGCACTTGTCCCATTTTTAAGCATCTCTGATTCATTACAACTTTACTGCTAGAGTTAAATGGCCAGATTTCTGCACAACAGGATGTTACACTCATCTCGGGAAAATTTGTTGGAATTCATTCTTTTTAACGAAAGAGGGACAGGGGAAAGGTGGGATGTAAAAGCAGCAGCCTTGGACATTGCAGTGTTTCCACAAACATGCATTAGAGGGGAAAAAGCATGAACTTTCCAATGGGGGTTGAAATGAGAATCCAAGAGAAAAATGGCCTATAAATACGCTATAGACAAGCTATATGGCTCAGTAAGCCAGAGCCTCTCCAATGCCTCGCTGACATACTGTCCCCTAGCCTACTCAGCCGCTGAGATACAGCAAAAGGATTTCACTATCTCAGCACATTCATGCTATGCGAGAGGTGCCAGACGACAAGTGAGTATATGCTGTGTATCTTGCAGCATGCTCTGCCTAAGTACCCTGTTTATTCTTAATCTTTTTATATTCCAGGGGTTTATACTACACTGTTTGAAAAAAGATGGGACCTCCAGGAGGAAAATTCAATCCATACAAATTTTACCTTTCAGCAAAGGAACTTCAAACTTCTGGTTATGTCATTTACCTCACTGTCTTCTGCAATAACTTCTAAAATTACAATTTATAAGGAAAAAAAAAATCAAGGAAAAAAACCCCAAACCAAATCAGTGTGGCAGACGCAGCCATACCAATCCAGCTGTCTGTTACTATTTGCCAACATCCTATTTCTTCTTCAGCCTTTTACTAGGTTTGATGGCTTCAAGTGCCCTTTTACCCAATGCAAAGGGATCAAGACAAAAAACCAAGCCCCAAACCTTTAAATTAATCTTTCTTGGTCAATTGAGAATGTAACTATGCCTGCTTCAACCTGCGGGGTTTCACACTGTGTTATGGAACACTGCCACATTATAAATTTACATGAATTTACACTTAACTTTAATTAGTCATGTCCTGCCCTGTTTGGTGTCCTCCAGACCAAGGTCCCCAGTCTAGTTACCCCAGTTTTCATAGAATATTCCCATTCCTTACTGCTACACACAGATCTTCAGTTGCACTAGCCAACTTCGCTATCCTACTAAATGCTTCACTTCCTAACCTTCACTGTCTCAGTTAAGAAGGGACTTTTTTTTTGTCAGCAGAAATTACTGACCATCAAGAAAGTTATCACCTTAACCAGCGTAAACATTCCTTTTTTCTTCCTCTACTCTGTTGCAATGGGATTAAAAACATCAGAAGAGCTGTACTGTAACAGTTCAGAGCTCTAAAAGCCTACCTATGGTAATGGGCAATCAATGATATACAGGTGAAATTAAATCAGAGGATGCATACAGTGGATACCTTCCCTTGCATATTGTCTCAGCACTGGATGGAGTCCTCCCCCCACCATGAATTTACCCAGTTGCTTTCTGAACCCATGTAAACTTTCAGCATCCACAATTCCTGCAGCAGTTTCACAGCGTGAGTATGTGGTGAGTGAGGAATTACCCTCTTTTCTTTGTTCAAAGAGTTTCTGCACTCACTTCCTTATGCTTTGGGGTTTTATGCTTTGTACTGCTGTTTCAACTCAGCAAACTGAGCAGTATTTTCAAAAATATGTGAAGATGTGTAACGTACAAGTGCCGATTACAAGAGCATCCCCATGCCATGGCAGCAGAGGGGCAGGGAGGCCAGCTGGGGGCACCACCGCCTACAAGTACCTCCACCTCACGCTTCTGAGCTCGCAGGCATTCCCACCTCCAAACTGGAGGGCACAACTGCTTTAGCCTCTCTTGACACCAAGCAAAATTTTTAATTAGACCTCCTCAAGTCCCTCAAGCCAATACAGTTAATGCATTTGTTTTCACTTAAGATACGAAACAGTCTTGCAGATACAGAAGAGAAAACTAAGTTTGGCTGAGTACAGTGGCAAAAATATAATCTTTTTTTCCCCATGAATAAGCTAAGTAAGTGTTTTTGCACCTGAGGCTTAACAGACTGTATCAAGGCAAAGTTCGTAAGCCAAATGACAGCACCTGGGGAAAAATACCGTGAGCTTTTGACATACAAACATTTTCATAGATGGAATAAAGACATGATATACTGCATTCCTGGAAGCAAGTAGTCTCTGCAGCTCACATTCATCATTTTAGAAAAAAACATTACTCCAAATTAGTAAAGGTTTTCCTCGGCTAATTAAAAACCAATGAAGCAGCCATTTAAATAAAACACAGTGTTCATTGGGGGAGGGGTTTTAAAGGAGGCAACTGTTAATAGACAAAAAGGAATTTAAAAATTTCAGTGAACCAAGTAAACAGAGGATATTGGACTGTAGACAAGAAGGAGTAATGAGGAAAAATACAGGAAACAAACCTAGTATGGCATTCTTCTGTTGAGCAATTGATTTTTTAATATTTTTTTTAAACAGAAAACAGAAGCAGGTAACAACTGAAGAGCAGAATAAGACTGCATATATACTAAATGCTACAAGTAACATCAAGCTGCAGATACGGCAGCTGGATGGTCCCACTCGTGGGCAAGGTACCTTTTTGCTCCAGGGAACCAAGTTACAGCAGGCGCTAATGCAAGACTGAGAGATGCAGTCTAACAGACTAGACTGTTGAGCAAGACAAAAAGAAACACAGAGAATGAGTGATAAAAAGGGAAAGAAAAAAGAATGAGAAAAACATACACACAGAAGACAAATACACTTAATATACACAATGTATACATTTCAGAACATAAGGGGAACCAGAGTTTGACAGCGACATGTCAATACATCTTTGACACTCAGAAAACAGAGCGATACTGAAGGACATGAATAGCTCCCAAGTTGCATCACCAACAGTGGTATGTAAGACATGAGAAAGAAGGACACTGGTCACAGTACTGAGCTGTAAAATCCAGATAAACCAGTTTAATCTCCAACAAACTCAATTAGGATCAGCGGAAATACACTGCAGTGGAGCTTGGTCTGTGCTCCATTAATATAACTTGTAAGAATCAACCTAGGAGTAAAAGGGCAGTTCCAAGATCTTCATTTTATATCACAAAACACGAGAATGTTTGCGGATCAAGGTTTCCTCTCGCATCACCTAGCCATGGTTTCATATGTCTCCAGTGAAGACAGCCAAGCAGAATATCTGGCTACATCATTTTTAAAAGCAGATCAAAAAGAGTAGGGAAAGGTGGTTTCCTTTTTGAAATCACCATGCAGCAAAACACAGTTTTTCTGCAAGTTGGCAATTACGTCAACTTAGAAGCAAATTTCCCAACAGTAAATAGCTATTCATCCATCCACCGTTATTCTGCTGTTCTCAAATTTCAACTATTAAGTACTGGATGTACAGAATATAAATGTTGGCTTTTTTGCTTTGAATAGACAACAAAGCTATAAAGCTTTCATCTAGTGGTGGGTAGTTCACATTTTGAATCACAGGACTTTGGTGACCCCAGTTCCACACTGCTGCTGAAGAACTCTTCTGACAGCTGAAATATGACTCGCTCAAGGCATAAGACTTACTAGAATTACTTGGCACTTTACCAGTGGGATTATAATTCAAATTCAGAGATCTGTTGTGGTAAGTGTTCATTTAAAAAAAAGAGCAAAATTTTAGGCCATTACAAAAAAAGCTGTTTAAACAAAGATACTGGTCAAAGGACACCACTAAACACTCAGTTGTACAATATGAAGGGACAATCATGCTACCTTTTACAAGGGATTAATGCCTTTCTGAGCTGCAAGTAAGAGCAGCAGGGTTAATGTTAAGGTTCCGAGATAATCACTAACATCCAAGACTGTCAGTTTGGCAACTATCTTTCTCCACAGCTCTGAATCATCCTTTCAGCTAAAAATACTTAAAGAAAACTATTCCAATTTGAAATAGAAGTGCTATCCTATCCTTGAAGCATAATTAGTTGCATTAATTTTTTTCAGAATGCACAGAAATTGTTAGTAACATGTTATGTTAACACTCCAGAAAAACCTTAACCATCGTAAGGATGACGCTCTTAGTCTCTAAGAGGCCTCACCCATGCTTATACGCTCTCATTTGAGTTGTTTTTATATTTTTTAAATGTTACATTAGTTTTACATGTGCAGACAGTCATATGCTGCACAGCATTGGCTAAGACTAGTTGATAACATATAGGTATGCATATATATGAAGTACATTAATAGCAACGAACAATGTGTTAATACTTTCCCCATTGGAAATCGTAATTCCACTGATTTCAGTGAGGTTTTTCAAATTATCATTATAATGCATTCCACAGTATGAATGTGCTTTACATTCTCTGCTCACTGCCAGTACATACCACACACAGCTAACCAAGATGCTCTAACATTCCCTGCCAATACACAGATATAATGCAATTGCCACCTGGATGAGAGACTGTACATATTCCATGACACCTTTTATTATGTGATTAAAAACCATGGAGGACAGAACTGAAAACACTGTACCCTTTAAAGTGAGTTCACGGGATCTGCACACTTTGTATAGAGACAGAGTTATTTGGTCCATGCTACAGAGGCACATATGGTTTAGTAACAATTCAAAGCAATTAAACTGCATTACAATAAAGGATATCCTCCCACTCTCTGAGCAACAGTTTGTGGCAAAGTATTCTGGAATTATCTATCTCAAAAATCCCAGGAGCTCCAGCATTTCAGGTTTGGACAGCCAGGCTCCAGTTCACCTTGCTGTCCACCCCAGCAGTAATATCCCTTCCCCCAGCACCAAAGTTAGCTTCTCTTTCAGAGCCCACAGGCAACACAGGTAAGATAATGACAGAGAAGAAAAATTTATTTTCTTCTTTAGAACACTAATGTAACTTACTAGTTCTGTAATTGAAGCGTATATAAAACAATATGTCTTGAAAACTTTCTTGGGATTTTTTTGCTCAACTGTCCCTTCTCTTTCTTTATTTGTTTAATTAATTTCTAGATTCTGAGCTAAGCATACACAGAGTTGAGATGTGGGCATATAAACATGAAAACCAGGAAGCAAACTGAAAGAAAGCTGATAAACCCAACTCAGTGGGCAATCTTTCATTCTTCTAGATACCTTTATGCAAACAGCTGTGATGCATTAGGGTAAAGCCTCTACCTAATGAAACTGCATAACTGCCTGTATTAGCAATTCAAAGTGTGTACATGTTGCTGTTACAATTGGAGTACGTTGATGGCTGGCTAATAGCTCTTCCTGCTACTTGAGTGTCAACACTTAACAGATTCAAAACAGCTAACCCTTGCTGGGATCTTTCCTCCAGAACATTACCGAACTCCTTCTGGCTTTCACACCTTTATTTTGCCAGTGGCAACTTTATATAAACACATGAGTAGAACTGGGATTTTTAAGAGACTACACAAATCAGATGACCTAATATCAGTGTAATTCAAAGGAATATGCATCTTTACTATCTTCTAAAAATCCCACCTTATTTGAACAATGTTATGGCAAGCAATTAAATTGCACCAGGCATGTATTCTTTCCAGCACTTTGCCCACGCACAATTACCTTTTGTTCAATTTCTTCATAATCATCCTGGTAACTTCCACAGACTGCACTGGAGGATGAGGAGAAGGTAGGGCCCTGGGAGTAGTACTGTGAGCTCCGGTAGCCATCCCGACGCAGCTTGTCACACTCTGCCAAAAGACAGAGAAAGAGGAGATTAATTCATTACAAGAGCCATTACTATTTACACTTGGTGTACAACAGCACTTACAAAAGCACAGAATATTTTCTGAAAATGTTTACCATGCATTAGCATTGTCTGTCCCAAGTAACAGAACCCAAAGGTGCATTTCTCGTATTTGTATCTGTATTTCCCTCTCCCTCACATATATCATATACATAAGCCCACACATAGTATATATACACATGGCTTTTATATAACCCAGGAGACAGCAAGAGCTTTGGAAAGAAGGGGGAAATGAATTTATTTATTTATTTATTTATTTATTTAAGTGAGGCCTGGCTCGGTGTCTTGACAGATGGCAGCATCTTGCAGGATGGGAGACGGAAGCATGTGAGTAACACCGGGGGTCTCATTTGCCAGGCCGGTAGACATCCATTAGGAGCCTTACACTTGAAATGATGATGTTGCTCACTACTCAAGCACCATCTGCTAAATAACTTTGGCACTGACCACTTGTCTTGTCTTCCTGCCCGTGGAAGAGACCATTTATTCTGATTTTGGAAAGAGGAGTGCAAACCACAGGGATCTCAAAATCTCATGTCACTGCAGAGCACATGTAGTTTAATACTGAAGAAGTTTCAAAGTTCAGAAAGAATTCAGAACAAATATGCATCCCCTCTCAAAACGGCCAAAATCCCAGTCAGCATCTCATCGCTCTCACCCAAGTTTTCCACAATCATCTTCCCGCCTCCTAATTGATATTCATTGTGATTGTGCTAAAGAATAGCAGACGCCAGAGCATAAGGAAAAATTTAATGTTCAAGATGTGGCAACCAAACTCATCAGCCCAGTCAAACTGTTAGCTTTACATTTCCAGACATAGATAGCTCAATCTGTTGAAAGATGAGGAAAGCAAAAAGAAAATTAAGTATTTGGTACATTTCTGTCTAAGGAATTGAAATTTCTGCACAGTACACAGGCATTATCATGACACAAAGTGCTTTTATCATCACTTGCTGGAGAAAGACTTTCTGTGATTGTATCATCTGTCTCCCTGTCTTGATCTTTTGAATACCCCTTAAAATGGAAAACTTGCAATGTTTTTATTGAGGGTAAGGTTTTAGAAAGGCTTTTGCCTGGCAAATGATTAAGTGGAGTTAGAATTTGCAACTCCAGCATACATTTCCTCTGTTATACTCAGCTGCTCCTGAGACTGAGGTCTGGAGGACTCTGCCAATGGGTTAAGTGACCTAGAGCAACTACAGCTCTATGAGGATTTAATCAGTGGAGACTCCCCTGTATCTGCACATGCACATCAAGAAGGCAAGCTTACAGTTTGACAACTAGCCATTTCCATCAGAGCCAAATGTATGTCCTGGCCTATCACGTGTTTCTGTATGGGGTCAAAAAGGGCAGTATGGCATGAACCTGCCACTTCTCTCTCAATTCAAGGACCGAGGGTGGTGGTGGTGGGTTCTGAGATCCAGATCAATTGCTGCATCTCAGGAGCAGAGGGTTGGTAACTCTGTTTACCTGTTTCGCACGTGCGAGCATGCCGACACTGCATGCATCTGGCAAACAGCTGCTGTACTTCAGGAGGGGGGTGAAAAATGACTCCCAGCAACCGCAGTAAAACAAATTCCTCCACCGCCCTTCCAAATCTGGCACTGGATCCAGCCAGATCCAGCACATAACACTCACAAATGTGAGCACCCTGATGGGCTGTTTGTCGGTCTGAGCTACAAATCAACAGGGATAAGCAGGCTGCGGCACAGCAAGACAGCCCAAAGACTTGCATCAACTTGTACCATGGGTTAACACGCTAAGTTGTCAACTTAGACACTGCGAGTTTTACCTTCAGATCAGCCGCTAATCACCACAAACAAACATGAATACAACTTAAGGGCTACATAAGAATGCCATTATTTTTCCTCCCATTCTTGGGGTAAGGTCCAGGGTCCTGGCTGGCCACTCCTGAGACTCTCCAACATCAGGTGTCATGGCACACCCCAAGGGAGATGGGCTCTTCTGGAACGTGATAGATATTAATTGCTTGACCTTATTTATTCTCCTAACCAAGGAGATGAAGATGATGAATAGTGCACTTCATGAAGCCCAGAAGAGCTCCAAAAACTTAAGGAAGTCAACACCAAAGGTCTCAAGTCCACTGCAAGTTCAAGTGGACTGACAATAAAAAAACTGGCAATTTATCAAGCTCACAACTGCCATTTGTCCACAACACAAGACCCATGTAACATCAGAAGCTATTGCAGCAACGCTGCTGAAGAACTCAAGAGAACTGCTACAAACCACCAGGTGAACCACACCAACAAAAAGGTGACTTGTCCCTAAGAACAGCTTTTCTGTTTATGCACTCTTGCCATACATTTTGCAGCACAGCAGGAAACACACACTGTGGATGGCACCCAAGGCCAACAAACCTCAGCAGAGGTTTCAGGCAGATACCTTTTACTTCACACCGCAACAGCCCACAAGTGCAACACAAGGTCAATCACTGTATCTAACTGAAGCTACTGTCGCTCCCGACCAAGGGTCGCAACTTTTGTTAAAAACTGTTCTAGCTGGAGGCGCCCCGCCATCTCATCACTATTATTAAAGGTGCACATGGTCTTCTGTAAGAAATCATGTTTGTATTTTTCAGATAAAAGGTTTTCAATTATGTAAAAAATACCAATGAAGAAGCTAGAAATACTTACTCTAAGAAAGAGTAAATAGGAAAGCTCTCTTCCCTCCTGCTGAGTACGTGGGGGAACAGCAGGGACCAGCAGCACCACGCTGACAGCGAGGGCTCAGCTGAGCTGACTGTGATTCTGCACCAGAGTTTTGAGCCACAGGCACTGAATTCAGATCTGTTGTGAATAACTCAACCTCTCCAAGTAAAATCATATGGCCTCTGCGACAGGCAGTCAGGCCACATGTATGAAAATACCCTGAAGGCCTCTCAGCCCAGATCTCCTCTCCATTTTATACGAGGAACTTGCATGGAATTGCATCTGACCCTGAGCTAGTAACACAAAGCAGCAAGTCTCACACGCAGAGGCGATTTACTGCTTTTCCAACAACTTCAAACCATAATCTTACATGGTAATTTGAGCCACAAATCACCAGAGTGAACAGAAGGCACAGCACTGATACCTTAGTAATTCGTCTGACACAGTATTACCACGGAAAAACAGGATTAATGTTTACCTTGCCTGCTTAGTCAGACCTGCACACTGCACTGCTCCACGATGGAAGGAAGGCTGGGTTTGCTGGGAGGGGACTGGATGAGTTGGCTCTTTTCCTCTCCTTTAACCAACTTGAGTAACACTTCATACCTGCTAAGCTTCCTACCACTAAAACTAGTTGCAGTATCTTGAAGTTTATATGAAGGAAAATGCATCGCCCTGCCAGCAGCAGAACTGGCCAGAGGGAGAGGGATTTATGGTTGTTTTCAGAAGTTTTCAATAAATTTATATATATTTTTTTAATCATAAATACAAAAGACATAAAGTACAAGACTAGGTGTCACTTTTCACGATGTTCTTCCTAAAGCTGTTCTTCTGCCTGCCAGGGTCGGGGCACCCCGCATTGGCCCAGCTGCAGGGAGAAAGGCTCCAAGGTGCTGGTTTTCAGGACTGGATCCCATCTGAGCCTGGGCCATCTCCCCAAGGTGCAGCCCCAGCAGCAGCCCAGAGCCACAGCCTTCTGCCACCACCCTGGTCCAGTCCTCCATGCCTCAGGCCTGAACGTGTAGCCATCACTCCCTAAAATAGCCCTAATGAGATTACTCATATAAGAAAACACTGCTCACGTGACTGTTGCAGGATCAGGCCTTAAGCTCTGTAGCTGTCTACATCCACAGGTACACACTCAGACGTACTATCACAAGCATATATTAAAAAAAGAGTTTAATATTAAAAAAAAATCCACTTTTCTGTGTTTCTAAGTAGTTATTAGTAACCAGTAAAGACACTGGTTAAAGAATTAAACTACCACAATATTCACAAGTATAAACTTATAAACTCGGCATCAAGGTTATTCAGACATCTGAACAGCTCCGACTTGCTTGGCATAACTAGCTATCCTACTGGAAGGGTGAAGCAACGAAAGACAGAAAGATGATGTCCCAGAAACACATGAATTTGCCTTGTATCCAAGAACAGCACTTGGAACTCGAGACCAATCACTAAAACCCAAAGAGAAAAAGCCAGTCAGACCAGGAGCACGTTCCTGGAGGAGCAGAGCTGCCCAAAGTTGCCGGCGCAGGGCGAGAAAGGGGAAAGACCAGCACGTGCTTCGCTTGCCTTTGCACCATCCCGTTGTCTCCTCGTCAGCAAGAAGGGACAAGCGACGAGCTGACAGCTGCATCTGCATGCTTGAAAAATTATCTCAGCTAAAGTCAGGGTGACTTCTTGGCAGAGCCTTTCATGTTGTAACTTGTATTTTATAGAGTGGGATTTTTTCTTTTATTTTCTTTTTTTGTACTAGAGAGGCTATAACTGCAAGAGTCAGCTAAACTGTCAACTACAGAAATAAATCTGCTGACTAGTATATTAAAACACATTTATCCATTCACTGCACATATCACTGGAAAACTGCTCTACTCCCTGAGGTCTGAAGTCTTTTTTTTTTTTTTTTTAATCTTCAAACATTCTAGCCAAGCCCTTCTTCTGTAAATACCCACAAACCATGTTCCTCCCTAAGTCACAACTACAAACACCACCTTACAAGCAGCTTTTCAAAATTTCACCTAAAACCAGACAGACTGTAGTACAATACAGATTAGTCTGGTAAAAGCAAACTGTTAAAAATGACCCATTACTTTATACGTCATGTTGCACTTTAACAATCACAATATATACTGTATCACTGCTTTTCATTTTAGAAGAACCTTCCATTTCAAAGCTGAAAAATAACTGCCTATCATTTTAATTTACTTCATTCACGTTTTGAATTTGTTTTTCCAGTTAGGCTGAGACAACTAAGACCTCGTGGGTTGGTGGCAGACAGCTAGCTGTAGATATCAGAAGACCTGGATTCCCCATCCAGCATTGCTGCATCTGAGCAAATCGCTTCAGGCTAGATCCAGTCAAGAACATCTACAGACAGAGACAACACAATCTACATTTCATGTATGTGCCTCCTAAATGCAGAGTCCAAGCAGGTATCTACACTCTGCCTGCAGCACGCAGGTATATAGCAAGGCACCTCAGGGTAAAGCCAACTAAGGAAGAACCTGAGATGCCTTAACTCTCGTCCTCACCACACAAGTAACAACCAAAGCTGGGTCCAACGCTGCAGGCATCCCTCTCACGAGGGGCAGAACGTAACAGGGATTTCAACATCTCTGCTTCTGAGGATTATGTGCTTTTTATCCAGCAGTTGCTTAAAATACAGTGCTGCAAGTTAAGAAAGTATTTTTCATGTAGGTACGAATTTAAATTCTCTGAGGATGAGATGACCATAGGCTAAATCTCCAAATTCCTAACAGTGTGCTCTAAATGCTAAGCAAAAAGGCTGCCACCTGAAATGTAACAGCCACAGGTAGATTTTGCGTGGGATTGGTCGCACCGGCGTGTACCGTGCACACCTACCAAACTGGGACCCCTTCAAGGGCACAGCTGCCTCTCTGCCTGCTTGCAGCGCTGTAGTAAGATGTGGGTAAGACCAAGGTAACTCCGGACTACACAGTTAACTGGGGAATTTCAGGGAGGTAACTTTTCAAGATAAAGAGCTTGTTGAGAATGATTATGCCTGGGACTGTAATTAAAACAGACACCCTAGTTCAAAGGTCTCTCTGGTTAGTAAAGCTAACTAAAATTACTGCCTTTTATGCTGTGCCTCTTTATGAGTCCCTCATTTGTAAACTGGGGATAAGAATGCACAGCTCTCTTCATGTGGATGAAACAGGCTGTATAAAAGCAGAGCTATACAAAGGCAATCTTGTTTTTGACAAATACCTCATGCTAAATATGACTTTAAAAAAAGCAGCTCAATTTAATTCCAATGCAGCATCTATTTTTGTCCCTGGATCTAAATATGAGGCAGACAGCTTGCCTCTACCACTTTATATTCCTCCCAAAAATTCATTCAGCTTGGATCAAAGCCCATTTCCCTTAAATGTATAAATCCCCATATCATCTGCAGAACTTGACTATCACAGGGAGTGCTTCTATATCAAAGCTTCAAAATATGTTGTAAAGCCACAGCAATGATGCACTTGTGTAACAACTGAACTGTAACCAATGCTGACTGCAAAGCAAGTTCATGAACTTCAGCTGTGATGCATCCAGTGTGCTGTTTTGTTCAGACTCCCATTTTAATGGGTCAGGAATTGCAACAGATGTAGTACCGTGGCAACCCTGCTGAAAAAACTTCTGCTCAAGAGCTCAATCTAGATGCTTTGGCTAATACCAGCCTTCACCAATCCAGCTACCTTGCCTATTATTCCTCTCTCTTCCCCCAAAATGCAATTTTATGTCATTATTTCTAGGTCTTTATTTTTATCAGTACATACAGAAAAGCTAAGACAAGTCTGGAGACAGTGAACACTGGTACCCAACAGGCTTCTTCCACAAGCAAGTGCCATATGAAGTGGCAAGTTTTAAACCCACCAGCAAAACTTAGTTGTTTACTGCAAGGCCGCTTTACCTGATGAGTAACAAGAAAGGTCTGCCAGACTTAAATTTCAAGGCTTATGTGTGTTCCCTCTCTCTGAGTCAGCAGCCAAGCCCAGCCACACAGGTAGCTTTTAATATCAGATGGTGTGTGGAGTTTCCCAGAAACAAAGATGTCTTGGGCTCCACGGGATGAAGGTAAACCTAACAGAGGGCTGTTGGACTCTGCAATGGAGAAGTCTGTTGAATGGATACTTCAGAGAAATCTTACTGAAAGCGACCAAATGTATTTATGTTAGGTCTATTCTCTCCAACGCAGAAGTGCTCACTGCCTCATTGGGAAGGGCATCCTGACGTCGTAACGGGATGCCCTGCCAGGCTGGGAAGCCTGTCCTTCCAGATTGGCTTCTCCAAGCTGCTTCAGGGCTCAGCTGTACAGACGCTTGTACTAGCATAAGGATGGGGCATAAAAGCGCAACATTAAAGTATATAAAGTATGCGGTTAGACTTATTTTCAAGGGTCCAAATCAGATGCAAGTCTTTAAGAAGGATCCAGACGGAAAGGACCTCTGCAATGTGAAAATACCTTTAACAGGGTTAAATCAATGCAAACACTCTTTCTTTTCTTGCAGCTTTTAAAAAACAAATACATTTTATCCCACCCTTAATTCCCCAGGTAATCTGCATGATTTAGCCATACACCAAAATGCAACAGCCATTACAAATTATATTTGTTAACAAGCTGTCACTGGGGAGTGCTCAAAATAATTATCGCCGTTTGTCTTGAGCTAATTTAAATTTCTGCAAGTGTGTTATACGACTATGTTTAGTGGTGACAAGATGTCTTAACTTTAGCAGTTTATTTGCTTCCTTTTGCATGTTTGATGCTGGCATTAAAATCATTCTCCCTGCTTTTTCTCCGGCATTTTTATGGATATTTGTTGTTTCTTAGACAACTGAACACAGCTAATATAAAAATATGAAGGGCGTTTTTATTGTTTTTTCTCCTAAGACACTTAAACTCAAAGCTATCTGAAGTCCTGCAAACAAGCATGTGTAACACTCCAATCTAAGAGAGGAAGGAGGAAGGGAAACAACCGAAAGTCTGATATTCCTTGTGATGGAAGTTGCTTTACCTAGCACTGAAACAACTATACCACAGACAGTAACAGTTCAATTTCTTCTCTCCACTAAAGGCACAGATCTGAAATGGGGTGAGGTTCGATAATCTTTCACTTAAATCTTCCTACTGATTCTGACTTCTATTATAAACACTCAGAAAACACATTAATCTGGTTTAAGAAAAAAACAGTATCATTAGTATCATTTTGAAACAAATTTCCACCTTCTTTTAACCCTTTCACTGGAATTGTTTTCACTTACCATATATACCATGCAATCAATCTACATATAGCCACCCTGTACGTTTTAACACTCAGCACTGCACTACATAACTAAACCTAAAATAGGGAACCTAAATGCTTCTGAGTAGCTCAATTTTCAGCACAAGAGCAGCTTTTAAACACGTGCAGTGTAGACTCCCAGTCAAATTCTGCTTAGTTTCATTTGCATATTAGCTTTTTAAAATTCCTTATTGGAAAGGGCAGTTAGAGTATGGAACTTGGCCAA
Organism: Pandion haliaetus; assembly: GCA_013401275.1. NCBI lineage: Eukaryota > Metazoa > Chordata > Aves > Accipitriformes > Pandionidae > Pandion > Pandion haliaetus. Next base: position 180,613 of record VYZV01012494.1, on the reverse strand, counting down.
AACCATCAACAGATGTACTGTGAATTAATTCAGGAACAGTAAAAAGGGCAGGATACATGGGCAGAACCTCTGGTACCAACTTGACTATTGAAATAAATAAATTGATTTGTATTTTTTGATTTTACAGCTCCAAGGCCTTTCAGGAACATATGGTCTATCCCTAGCCTTTAATGGTGTTTTACCTCATTAAGGTTTCCAGTTGGTAGGGAGCTCACATCTTGACATTTCTCTGAACCTGAACCAGATCTATTGTTAATAAAGTGGTTCCCCCTTATTTTGCAGCTCTTTAATGAAACATAAGATTATTTTAAGTCCATAATCTTCTCAGCAGGATTATCGACTAGTAGGGCTGACCCTAATATTGCTCATCTGAACAGTGATCTGGCAGATGCACTGAGAAAACAAAGGCTAAACACATACCTGTCTGGAGGGTCTTGCAGCAAGACATAATAGAGGCTTTATGAGTAACTACTTAAATCCGGTTTTATTTGACAATGCTAACCAGATGCCTTCTGGAAAACAAATCAAGTGTTTCAATCACTGCTGCTTAAATACATTCCTTGAATTTGGCCAACAAAGCTAAACAGAAGCTACAGTCAGCCAAATCCAGCTCTTCTGAAGATGAGATAATAAATGAATCATCGCAGACATTGGAACAATGAGTCCTATACTATGTACATAGCTTGANGGGGGGGAGAAGGAGGCACAAAGTACAGGCAGTTGTGCAGGAAGTCTCCGCAGCTATAGTCTGAAAAGGAGTATGAAAGTCAGCATATGGACTGTTCCCACTGTTTACTCCTACACCTTCCTCAGTACATGTACTATCTGACACCTCGTTAGCCACTGGAAAGGACAGCCAGACTGGGCAGTAACTAGCAGCATCCGACAAGACATTGCGTCTCATCTGCAACTTGAACTGTGCAGAGAGAGCGTCCACAAGACCCTTCAGGAGCTGGCTATCTCCTGACAGCCTGACATCATTTCAGTCTGGCTGTGTTTGCCCTTTAACGTTAACACGGTTATTTTGTCCCCTCCCTTTATGCCTCTTGTCTCCCAACTCATGGACAGGTGACAACACACAACAGTGGAGCTTGTCCTCCCCCACTTTCTTTTTTTAAATCTACGCTGCTAATTGTGGGAACTGGAAGATAACTGCCCATTGGAAATCTGGCTATATATGTCCTGCTCTGGCTCCTATCCCTGCAACTGACTTACATCCATGTTTGAGGGAGAATATAGGACAGTTTGAAAAATGCAGAAGCAAAGAGGGTTCAGATGCATGATAAGAAAATTCTGTCCTGTTCCTTCACTTCATCATAGTTTGCAAGATTATCTGAGGCCAATGCGTTCCAGATTACTTTAGGCTTTCCTTTTAGGACACTGGACCTACACCTGTGAACACACTGCCAACACTGCAAACCTGTCCCGGCACAGGTAGACAGGCACACTTATGACACGCTCTAAGCAGTTAAGCAAAGCAACGCCACAACAGTGCTGTGTCTCCTCCCCATCTTCACGCTTCATGTCTTACTGCTTGTCATTTTATAGTACAGTGAGCAAAATGAGGATTAGTCTCAATTTAGTTTTCTTACCAAATATGTGTGTCATTGCTATATACTACTGCTATTGTATCTGTGCTTCCAGCTGAAGACCACTGTACGTGAGGGGCTTCTTCAGGCTATGGTCCTTTAAACATGACCACGCTGCAGAGCAACAAGCCCGATCTGTCAACGCACCACGTCAGGGACAAGGGCTGTTTTATGGTGCTACCCTCTTGACTCTGGTTGAACACCCACTCAACCTCTTGGCCTCACGGACCAAAAAAGCTGTAAGAAACACTGCAGTATGTGGCACTGCCCCTTTAGCACAGATTACAGTCTGCCTTAAAAGAAGTGAACCAATGCCACTCTGAACAACATTAAACTCTTAGCTCTGCTACAGTCCAGACCAGACCCTCAGAGCTGGTCCAGCCACTCAGTAGACACTGGCAACATGAGAGTAAATAGTAAGTCAAGAAGCCCTTCAGCCTTGAAGCAGAGCACACAGTGCAAGGGGATAGGATTGATTTGAGGATCCTGATCCCATGCAGAGCCTCAGCTCTTCCTTCTCATCTGTCGTCTTCATCTCCTATTTTCACAACTCCCTAGGAGGAAACAGTGACACGGAGCACAGAGTCACACAAGACTCCTCAAGGGTCAATACTGTTTTGTTTCTATCTGAATGTCTATATGCTGGGAAACACCTTCCATAAGGTGACCGTGAAAACACAACGAGGAGGCCACTTAAGATAGGCTCTCAGGAAAGGCCAGTTAGAGCAGCTTGGCCCCGAGGGTAAGGAAACAGGCACCTTGGATGGCACATGCCGCCCCATATGCTCCATCAGGCACTCCAAGGTCCTGGCTCCATCCCCAAAGAAAAGGAGATCCTGTTTTATCCAATGCAAACAAAACTTAAAAAAAAAAAAAATCTATCACCACAACCCAAAACCTGCATAATTTTCTAAACATTTAAATCCTATTACAATGGTACGGTGGCTGTGAAGTGCAGCTGAATTTGCTTTTCTGCTCTAGCCATCAGATTAAGCCACTGAGAGCTTTCATTTAAAATGCAGTAATGCAGCCTGGGTTAAACGTATCAAGCCACTGATTTTAGTCAATGACAACTTTAGATTTTAATATAAGTTACATAAAGCCACTTCAGTTCTCAAGGAACAGATATACTATGCACCACAAACTTTCCAGCTTCCAGGTGCTTCATTTTCTAATTCAGATTACTGGACAACACTGCTTTTTAAAACTTCAGGTGGCACCTAAGCACCTGCATGCCTAAAGGAGGATAAATCACCTTACTTCAGTTACAAACAAATTTGAATGCAAGATCTCACCATGTATACTTGAAAGTAGCTTCATAAAGGAAAAGCACAGTATTTCCCCCTGATTTCAAAAGGGTAAAAGGCTAGCTTATAGGTGTGAAAATCTAAAAAATCTCCCCATGCAACATCTACTATCACACGCTGCATCCACTTCCCCAGTGTGATAAGCAGAGGACATTTCAATATATAATATACAAAGTAAAATAATAAAGTGCACAAAAAAAATAAATGCAAAAATCTCTTCCTCCTCCAAACACAACACTGCTTCCTGTAAAGGTATGCAGAGCATGCAGAGATCACCAAGCAGAGTACTTGATCTCTCAAGACAGGTTAGATAGCATACATTTTAATATCGCTATCCCTAACTATTTGCTCTTAAACCAATTTAAGAATAAGCAGCAAAAATAGCTTTTTTGGTCCTTAAGTGGTGCTTAAAAGTTTATTCTGGACAATAGACAGCTTCCTATCTATTCCACTAGATTTTGTTTTATCTAGACCTATGCTGTCAAAAATCTGCTGTTAAAATTGTACCAGAATAAATTGGTTTGACCTTGCATTGTCTTAAAAGCTAGCCAGGATTTCATATGGTTAGTATTAGATGGGTGAAAACACCTTGATAGAAAGGAATACCTTGCTTGAATTATTTTGAAAGATTTTATACATTCAATATCTTTACAGGTCATTTAAATGACTGACTGTTGTGCTCTACATGTGAATTACTATCTGTTACCTAAGTTTTACACTTAACTTTTCCATTCACTGGGGGAGCAATGAATGCTGTAACAAATTAATAGGCTGCAATCAAATTGCTATGTACCAGCAATGTCAGATCTCATAATCCGAACAAGAACAGGACTGGAAAACTTTCAAACGTGTTTCAATGGTCTGAACTATAGCTACTAGTTTAGCCCTCAGGACCACATCACCAGGTTCGAGGGGACCACCAGAGATTACCTCTTCCTTCCCAACCTCCTCTAAAGGTAGGATTAAATATACACAAATGATTTCTGAGTAGTGTTTCTCTCACCTATTCTTAAAAACCTCCAATGATTTCATAGCCCCAAAAATTTATTTCAGCACTTCAGTATCTTTAATGCGAGGAAGTTTCCCCTATTACCAAACCTAAGTACTTCTCCACTGCCATGCATGTACACACTACTTCATCTCCGACTTCCCACAAAGAAAAAAGGTTTTTTGCTTTTATTCTACTCCTTTCCAGTTTGTGCAAATGCTTTCTGGAGAACGGAGGAATTCATCCCACTGTTTCCTGCACAGAGTACGGCACACCTTGTCGTCCAACATTGTTCATTCCCCACCACCCACGCAGCACATCGAGTCACATACAGCTGTTCTACTGCCCCATGCTTCACCCCAACCACTGAATTTGAAACACCAAAAAGATGTCAAAATGCAAGCTTCATCATGAGGCCAAGAAAGGCAGAACTAAAGTTCCCATGATAGTCCAACAGTGCTTCTTCTCATGAGACTACTTTTCTTCAAGGTCTTCTATCCTATAATCGCATAGCGCTGAATTTACTTCCTACCTATTTTTTTTTATTTCTAAAGCAGCAGGTGGAAAAGCAGTTCGGCAGTTGTCACAATTACGTCATAATTTCAACAGCACTTTCACACTGAATGAAACTCAGCTCTGGCTACAGAACGTTTAACCCAATCCTCCAAACGTGATCAGAAGCACTGGCGTCTTCCTAATTTCACAGCGCCGGTTGAAGCAGCAGCAGAGTAAAACTGATAAAACTTTACTCGGTACCTCTCTTACTACTCAGAACCCCTACCGGCAAGAATGAAATTACTGAAAATGGTGTTAAATTCATGCTGTAGCTACTCAGGACAGCCGCAGGCCACAGCAAAGAGTTATTTTAAAACTGCTCTTTGGGAATAAATATGGCCCAGGGAAAGAGCTTAAGGTAAAATAAATAAATAGCAGAGTTTTGTTGACTATGTCAGCAACCTGACGTCTGGTGAAGACATCACAGTTTTTTCTCTCAGTTACTGCCCTGAAAGCATGAAACTGGAATTGACTTTATTGCCAAGGAGTCCTACATCATCTGCACAAGCCAGTTTATTTAACACAAGTGGCTAACTGGTAAGTTGTAGTAGTACTGAATAGCTTTTGTTTTATAAAGAGCAGCAGCTCTAGAGAAAAATCCCAGCAGACTGAAATAACTTCAGATATGTAAGCTGGGGGAAGCAGCATATATTACTTTGTTTCACACAAATATGTTAGATATAAATTTATTGAAATAGAAGATGAAACTGCAGTAGATAAATTTCTGATAAAACACAAGAAAATCAGAGCAGCTTTCTAGCCTGTGCAGTTTTCTTCGATAATAGTCCCAAACAGAGAAGAGGAAAATAGAAGAATGAGTAGTTAAAGTTTACAAAAAGCTAACCACAAGCAGCATCCTTTTTAATCTAAAGCAGGCAAATATTTTTCTTTTGTAAAGAACTGGTAAGTGTGCCTGCAAGGGAACAGTAAGCATTTCAAGGCTAAAGGGCTGTACAAGTGTATTAATCCAGTAATAAGTATAGAGGACACACACACTATCTGCTGAGCCATGCGTGAGCTAATAACAGTGGCTGTCAAGACTCCCCTATTAAATGATAATAAAAGGCACCTAGTAAGAGATGGTGAAAATCAATTAACTGGAGAAATGGCAAGAGAAATAAAATAGGGCAGCCAAACACTTCTCTATTCAGACACACAAAAAGAAGTTTTCTGCACTTCTAAAAAGCAGGAATGTCACGTTAAACAAACAAAAAATTACAATGATCTTTAAATCAGGTTAACTTGGAATGTATCAAGTACCTGCAGTTCCTCCTGAAACAAAAAGGGACTTGAAATGAGTTGGCTCTTTGCAGGGTAACCCCTTTTGTTAAATAGCCAATGTAAAGAAAAAATCTAGGTTAACCATTTCCAGAACACAGACATTAAGCTGTAACTTTAAACTTTACTTCTGGCCCAGGGACAGATGTTCTGCAGTCCTCCCCGCTGGCTGCCTGCCTCTGGCCTCATGGCTGCACTAACACAACACGCCTTCTGTGCCAGACTGTACGGGTACAGCCCCAATGAAGGTACTAAGGGTAAAAACTGGTCCTTAAAAATATGCTGCACCCTTCTGGAACAAAGCATGTTCGCTACTGAAGGAGTATTTTTGAGTGCCCTGTTCCCCATTTCCCTTCTCTTCCCTCAGCGCCTTTTCTGACTTCTCACAAGTAGCCACATCCCTGGAAATGACACCATACAAGAACAAAAGAAATCACCAAATGAAACACCTCTGATGTGGTTCTTACACTGAAGTATAAATGGAGTAACTCAGGGCTTACTGAAATTGAAGGTACCATTTTGGAAACACTCCAAAAACTGAATGGAAATGGCCAAAACACAAAAGGTTTTCCCCTTTTCCATTCTAGAGAGCTCTGCCAGGTAACACATTTCCTTGTCTCTTGACAGCAAAAGCATTTTTGCCCTATCCCTATATTTGAGTGGGTAAATCCCACTAATGTTCCTGATCTGCTGCAGGCAGAGAAATAAAAATTGCTGAAGCCTGCAATTTGGATACATTTGCAAAGACTGTGGCAAAAACTACTGTCCCTTTAGGACACATCTGTGCCAGCAACAGTATCTTACCTCTCAGTACTGACTTGAGGTTCAGCTTGGCTTGTCGGTGCAGGTCCTCCACACAAGGTGGTCTTGAGGAGGGCAGGAAGACATTTTCCTGCTGGTGCCACGGAGCAGTGTAGTGCACAGTCCATCTACTCTCTTCATCTAGGTTGGAAACCGCTGCAGAGACAATAATAAGAAAATTAAATGCTATTGTACATAGGTATATCATGAAACCCCACACGTAAGTTGGTCGCGCATCATCTTAAAAAAGATTGTTTGCCACTGTAATCCCATCAAAACGCTCTCTTAGAACGTCACTTCCATGACAGTTAAAAACCTTCCTCTCATTTCTAGTCTAAATTTATGTTATGTAGGAAACACCTTTCCCTCTTCCCGTGTTTATACTTGCTGTTCTATTTACTTTGAACGTGCAACTCTATTTTCCCCCCTCTAGCTCCCAGACTTCACAAATGAGATCGGTTTCCCTGTCCCCTGATCCCGCCAGGCACTGTGCATTGCAGAATAGCTTCCTCTTGCTCAAAGGTGACCCTGGGAATATGACAGTTGCCATGAGAGATTACGACAGGTTCATTTATATCGGGAAATAACCTTCTTTGACCTCGCGCTCGCTCAAACCAGGAACAAAGATTCCAGTGAGGCCAACAAATTAGCTACTTTCCATTGCCATCAGCGGAAAGCAGATTTGGACAACAGCAACTCCATGGACAAATACTGATCAGGGCACAACAGCACTGAAGAGGGATAGTTCTGGCCACCTCTTCTCAGCCAATACACACGTGAAAATAAAATACAGACCTTGCTCAAGTTCAAAGTTCCCTATAGACAGTCAAGTAATGAATCAGCCAAAGCACACATTGCTAAGATTTGTTTATCGTTTATGCTTCCTGAGAGACAGCCATTACCTTTTGTTTGAAGTTTATCACCAATAAAAACTTCTACAGTTGAATGGCCTTATCCCTCCACCCTGTAAACAGCAAAAGAGCAGTTTGGGGTCATATTTTATGATCTCCCAGACACCCTTTGGTCTTCAGCCAGCGTGCTGCACATCCTTGCTTTTAGGTCCCCAAGGCAGAAAAAGCCACAAACACCTGCCGCGCTGGCCTCGCTGCCAGCTCCGCACCTTCCCCTTGTCTTCCCTGCTGCCTGGGCACTGCTCGCTGCTGCGCTGCCTGTAGCATCACTTTGTGAAGTTTGTCTGATGCCTCTGCGGTAGCAGAGGAGGTGTGTAAACTGAGAAGCAAAACGAAGGCAACAACCTCCTGTCTCCTGAAAAAATGACTCTTTCCCTGACACTGTTGTGCACCTGCCGGCATCATTTCAGATGGAAATAATCGGTACTCGTCAAAGAAAATAAGCTATGCTTTTTGCTTCAAAACCTATCTACAGCCTAATGCTCAATGCCTGTTTTGTCCTAAAAGGACTTGCGGCGGAGGGGGGAGGTTCTTAACTGCCTTTCCTCACTTTTTTTTAGATTAGTATCAGACCTCGAAAAAGGTTTTTAAAGACTTTTGATTGGTCTCTTAATCTCTGAGGTGGCTTAGTCCTGCATCCCCTCCCCTCTCGCAGACATAGTGGCTGCAACAAGGCAGATAAACCTTCAGTCTGTGCCTGCTTTTCCCGTCCTTGCTAACTAGAGGTCAAACCTAAATCACAACAAACTGACAAGTCACCACCTACCTGGTTACAGCATCAATCATCCTGATATTACAGAAAAAGTGATAGGTACAGTCAACGACGTACCTGGAAAGCGGCCCTCACCATCCCCTGGCCGTGCAGGCAGGCGAGGAGGGGAGCAAGGCTGGGGGAGGAAGAGGAAGAGGGAAACACCAGCCACCAAGCCCACTGTCCAGCTGCCGTCCCGCCATACCAAAATTAAGGTTTACGGCTCATCAGAGCAATGGTCATCAAAACTAGTCGACAGAAGGGCTGGGCACATTTGCCAACTACTCTCCCTAGCACAATTCATCTGTCTTCATGAATTAAATGAAGAATCGCGATTTAAAAAGCCGTTCTGAAACTAGAGCATCTTCAAAAGACAAAACTCGGCTCAGAACAAGCTTTACGTAGATACCTCAGAGATACAAGCCCATAGCTACACATGGGCTCATCAGCTGCACAAGCAGACAGATGCCTGACAAAAGCTGGGAGGATGCCCCAGCACACAGCAGGACACCCCTGCACGATTGCAGGCGACACCTGTGCACTCAGCCTTGTCACCGAACCGCTCCTTTCACACCCAGAAGTTTGGCTCCTTCAAAACCACCACCACAAAGGACTTCAAAAGCAACAATACCCCAAAGCAGAGGTCCTATGGGACCTCATAAGGCTGCCTCCGCACATTATAAAATACTCCACAAAGAAGAGAGTGAGATAAATCTTAAAAAGAGGCTTCAGGAAAGCAGGAGCAAAGCCGAAGGGAATCGCACTTTCCTGCAGGACTCGGCTGCCTCCCGAAAGGGCAGCGAGCGCACACAACTACTTACTCTTTCTCTTGAAAAGTTTCATGAGAGATTTGAGCTTTGTGTTGATGAAAACCACCATGTTCAAGGTGTTGAATTGCGATCCTGGAGTTTAAACCTCAGAAATCCCAGGAGCTGTGGAAAGGTGACTGTTTTCCAGACTGAGTCTGTTCAAACTCTGCACGCCAGATTTCTCTTCTCCAGGCTCTCCCCCTCCGCCTTTCTTTCCTGAAATCACAACTCTAAATCTGTCTAGATCTTCCTGATGCGCGAAACCATTTACAATTCTTTAGCCTGAATTTATCCTCCTCACATGTGACCTCGGGGGCTGAAAACAGCCAGTTTCAACATGCAAAACAGGACGAAAAAGAAGGGGGGGGGGGAAGTTAATTGTTATTCACGTTTGCACAGGACCAAAAATCAGGCGTCCTTGCTACCCGTGCATTTACTCAGTCGTTCTTCCCATCCTTTCCTCCGCTCTCGAAGTTTGGCTGCTCCAGAAAGCCCGAGTTTGCAGGTGATCTCCCTCCTTCCCATCGCGCTGGCCGGCTCTGCCGGCGGAGCAGAGGGAGATGCCGGCACCTTCCCTCCCCGCCCTTTGCACCTCCCCGGTGCNAGGCAGCCCCCGCGCCCCGCCGGCTGCCGCCCCCAGCCGCTGCCCTGCAGCCTCCTTCCAGTTGCAAATGAGAGTTGCATTTTCGTGCAAATCAGGATGCCCTGCTTTCCCACCGCTCCCATCCTCCCCCCTTCCCGGTTTTGATTGGGGTTTTTTTTGTTTGTTTTTGGGGTTTTTTTTTGTTTGTTTGTTTGTTTTTTTTAACTCTCTCGCTCCCACTTTATTAAGGACCCAAGAGCTGCGAATTAGCTGGCTGTGACATGCGGTCTCCCCTCTGCATTGCCTACCCCTCCAGATCTACTGCTCCCCCCGTAGTCATTGCCACTGCCTGGGACATCAGCCCACTAATTTTACATATTGAATTTCATTCAGTAACGCTCCTAATTTATTCTTATTAGCGTCATCTCGTACCAGATACATGGAAAACAAAATCGAGTTATTTCCGGCTAATAGAGAACCTGTTATTCATCAAATGAAACTTGTGCACAGAGATGAAATAGCCCAGCTTTTTGAGATGCGCATTATATCCTCATGCCTTAAAAAAAATATATCTGTACAGAGGTCCACAGCCATCCTTCCTCGGAACGAACTGCAATTTTGCAGAAGTTAAAGAGAAAATGCTAAGCGCCAAATCAATGTGCTCAGCAGGGCATGCCCGTCGCACAATGTTCAGGCTCAAGAAGCAAGCCCTCCCTCACAAAGCAAGCTTAGGAAACACCCTCGGGTTAACAATGAAAAGGATTTTTTTCCTGGAGAAAAAGAAAAATGCCAGCAGCAGGGGGCTCAGACTGACCCCAAAGCTGCAGCAGGATCTGGCCTCTGGAGTGCAGCATGTAAAAAGTAGATGCTCCACAGGAACCTCACTCCCAAGTTTCACCAAATGGCTGAGACTTGGCACCGTGCAGAACTGACCATAAACAAAAGTGCCTCCACCATCGTCTGGACACACTGTTACCAGCATTTTATCAGCATTTTCCAAACACAGAGATTTTACAATTACAACACGGGTTTGACACCAAAACTGCCATTAGCAGTACGTCTCTCCAGCCGCTGCTAGTGCAAGAGACATTTTGACTGGCTCACGTCTGCCAAAAGGACAGAAGACCATGGTGCCATGGCAGCAGTGGCAGGGAAGGCACCTCTGCTTTTGCACTCATTTCCATCAAGCACCTTACCCACAAAATTATCCTGGCATCAAACTCTGATAACAAGATGGCTATTTAGTGTTGCTGTTTTAAAAATCACATACACAGTAACACCCCTGTTAGGAATTTGCCACCACCATACCTCACTAAAACCACTTTAAATGCACACTTGCTGGACACGCTCTGGAGGCAAGTGCAGAATGGCTCCATTTCTAACTCCAGCTGTATGGCCATCTGAGAGCAAACCCAGAAGGTGGTAACTCCTTTTTCAGTGTGGTGGTGATCTTTTTTAGGATGTAGGAAGTGCCTCTGTAAGTGGGAGGGGAGCTACCGTGCATTTGCACAAGGGAAGGTGACAGTTTCAAGCTAGCATGTGAGGTAGACTGGGCTACTGGAAGTAAAACAGATTCTCCCCGAGGTCTTTATGGCACCTCGCAGTGGCTTACAAGCCCTGGGAAGCAAGACTTTCTTCCCTTTTCAGGGTCAAGCCATGTGCATCAACATGATCCTGGCTACTCTGGACGGCTCAGGGGCTGTGACGTGCGCCAAGGCCAGTGCTACTCTTTGTTATTGGATCCTCAACCCACCCTGAAGCACTTCTCCTGTCTGAGAACAAGGGCTTGGTCATTGTCCTCAAGCCCTGATCTCCAGTACAGAGGCAACTATTCAAACCCAGTAACAAACAACGCATAAGATGATGTCTGCCTTTCATCCTCATCCCCCTTTGCTTCCACCTTCCCTCAGGTCATGCTGATAAAGAGACCAAACATCAAAAATGGCTATCATGAGGGGATACCCCAAAGGAAACACCAGTTGGCTACTTGTATCTGCATCTCTGAGTTTGCACTCAGTCAACAACAACCAATAACTTCCCCACTTCAGACAAACCCATGGGTTCCCATGAAATTCAGCATGTTGTCTCAATACAGCTTTTTTAAAACACTTTTCCTGTCACAAGAAACTGTCACCACAATTGGCTTCTATTGGCATTTCTCTTAGAGCTGAAGGCATGAAATAAGTGTGCTTCTCCACAGCCTACCTGTCTGCATTGAGAAAAGAAGGAAAAGATAGGACGGTTTGAGAAAATTTATATTGTAGTCACTATGCAAACAGGTAAAGGACTTCAGCCTCCAACATTGCCAATCCCGCAGACAAACCCACAAAAAAACCCCCACCAAACAACAACAAAACCACCTGAAATCACCTTGATAGAAACAAATGTAAAAGTTTGTTAAAGCTGGACAAACCCAGCATGAATAGTAGGTGTGCACACCCTGTGGTATCAGTTCTTTGAAAGCAAATGACTCACAGGTAGCAGACTGGAGAGACCTTGCTCTGTGGCACACTTCCTACAAGTTAATATTAACCCACCGCCTCAGCTCCCACATCCTTACTAGCAGGGATCACACTCGTCACCACACAAGGATACCATCACAAGGAATACAGAAAATACAGAGAAGATTTTCAGCAAATGCTAATTCTCACTTCGTACAGGATGAGATTGTTAACTTAGGTTACAAAGTTTGGCCCAGAAGAAACTCCTTCCTAACGAACAAGTCAGAGACTGAAGCAAAGAAAACGGAGAGGCACAAGATGCAGTGCCAAACAGCACGCTCAAAAATCACAAATGTGTAACACGCTCATTAGTAAAACTGTGTCTTTTTTTAGTTCACATTATAATAGTTTTTAATCCCTGAGTGGTTAAACTGATTTTAATTTCTAGTAGAGGCCATGTACATCTAGAAGAGAAGTGAACATGAGTGGCTGCTTGCGCATGGTGTGCCTGAAACACTGCAGCCATTCCTTCACTCCTCTCCCTGCTCTCCCCCCTCTTTAGAGGGGCTTTACAGCTGACCTGCTCCGCGACAGCCATCTGGGACAGCCACCCTCCACATTCACAGCAACATAAAACATTGGCGCCTGTGAAACAACCTGGAAATATTCGGCTTCCATGGAAATACTTCAAGCCAGCCCCTGGGGGAGGGGGGCTCTCCTGTCCAGCCACCCCATTCACAACCCAATGCCCCAAACCTTGCGCTAGTGCACAAGATCCGCTGAAGAAGTTGAGGCTTTATAAAAAGGCAAATGTTGAAGAGGGACATAGTTGGGTTGTTGGTAACCACAGCCAGAGCAGCTGCCTAGCAGCAGCTGTCCATCAGGGACACCAATGAATTGGTGAGAATGAAGTGTTCTCCTTCCTACTGCCACTCATCAGCCTACGCACACATGCAGTACGAAATTTAGGAATATTAAGGTTAGAAAAAAACCAAAACCAAATAAAGCACAAGAATACTTAAAGCAACCCATTCCTGCTCCCTCCCACAAATCAAGACAAATTTTACCCCTTATTTTCATGAAGAAGAGGTAAACCCAACACACTTATCAAGTTCATGAGAGGAATGATGCATCAAACTACTAACATGTATCATCATCTCAAAACCTCAACTTTTAGTTGTAAGCCTTAGCAACTTTATTCAGACAATGGAAAAATCCTCCATTAAACAACTGTATAGCACTGATGGCATTTTAAGAGGAAAGAAAAAGTAAAACCCTAAAACTGAGTTGGGAACTGCACTGTGAGAGCTCTTCCAGTGAGTGTCTGTTCCAATACGCAAAAGGGAAAGTAGAAACGTTGGCAAGCAGATGTACTCAAAACGATTAAATTGATGCCTTGGCTTTTTATGGACATGTCATCCACTCGCTCGAAGTAAGTTTCCACTGTGCCACCCTCCAGCCACTCGCATGTGGATGTGCGGGGAAGAAGCTATGCTGTTGGAGGGCAGTTATTTCCAGCACGTCTGCAAGGATGGGTCCATGTAGGACGTGCTCGGGATTGCTCCCTGCCAACCTCGTCCGCCCCCTCTGAGCAGCTGCGGTGCCCGGAGGGGAGCAGCGATGGGACTGACCTCCAAGCACCCTCTCCCCAGGCTGCGCAGAGGCTCCCAGGCATCTGCAGGGCAAGCCTGAACCCAAGGAGGGTTATAAACCCCTTCCTGCGGGTCGCAAGGCTCCTGGAGCCTGGCCCAGACCAAAACCACCCGGCCTCGAAGGCTGCACCTTTACTTCTAGGCCAGACTTCCGTCATTAAGAAACATCAAGCACCTGAGATAAGAAACACCAAATGTCTCAAGTGTTTTCAAAACTCATGCGCAAGCTTTATGCCTGTTCTGGCCGCCTCCGCCCGCGCCATCAACCACTTGCTGGTGTTTAAATGGAGTTGAAGCCAGCCCCGCACACCACAGGAGTCAATAATTTGTGGTCGGAAGGAGTTTCTCCCTCCCGTAGAGCCAGTCCCGGCCGGCCCTCTCCCAGCATCTTTCAGGCGAACAGAAGTGCTCCCTCCACAAAGGCAATCCCAGGCGGCACCGCATTCAGCTGCCCTCCTGTCTCCAGCTCCGCTCGCTCACAATGGCCTCTTTCAAGGCAACCTTAGCCTTGGTGAAGCACGATACTTCCCCGGCTACTGAGAAATTACAATTCGTTAAACCTGGGATCAGGAAGAAGAGGAGGAGGAGAATGCACGGGGGGAGAGGAACAAAAGAGGAAACGTGTTTTATCCCGAAGCCACCCCAACAAAAAGCCAAGAAGGACTGGTGCCCCAGCGAACTGGCAGGGGAGCCGGGCACGGAGCCGGCCTCTGCACGGGCAGTTAGGAAGCAGGTATTATTTTAAAGAGGGTACACTGGCAGCGCTGTCCTTTATTCATGCTCATAAGGGATTATGGCTGCAGGCTCTGGGCAGGGGGCAGGGGGAAGAGGGAGGAAGATGAGAAGGAGAAGCAGCACAACCTAAGCCAGAGAGGACAGAAAAGCAGCAGACTGATTGATCTGATGATCCTATTTAGGTCACAGCACAATAAAGCTAATTCATTCCTTTGACAATTCAAAACATCTTTCCACAGGATCCTCTATCATGCAAACACATCACCAGAGAGAAAAGGGAGCATTTGGGCAGGGCTGCCTGCAGACAAAGCAGCAGTTTCTTCTGGTTAGAGCATCTCCCCACACACATAACTGCAGGCAGGAGAACAGAAAACATTTAGTGAATGTGCAATTATGTTTCATGGTTTTCTTCTAAATTGCAGGGCACAATCAGTTTTCCTTTGACTATTCCTGAACCCCAGCTAAGGCAATGTTGGCTCCCAGAAGAGTACTTTTCTCTCTCCCTAGGAAGACCCTTTTAAAACGCCACCAGGAAATATCCTTAATTTAAATTCCAAACCCACCTCAATGCTCCTATGCTACAGCTTATCCTGAAGAACCGATCAAAAATGGCTGCAGCAAGTAAGTTAGTCTGCAAAATCTTGACTCCTATTTGCCCTAATAATGCACCATAGACAAGATGCTTCTCTTCTGAATTAGTGAGGGAAAAAATACCAGGCAGACAGGTTTGCCTAGGTCTTCTCATCGATTCATCCTGTAGAACTCAGTGCGAATCCAACAAAACCAGACAGCAAAAATGCCATTTCTGAACTTAGGTCCCAAACCGCCTCCCTGTTCAGCCTGTAATTCCATCTTTGGCAGCTGTGCACTTGTGGATCCACACTAATATCCAACAGACATCTTCAACTAATCTCAGTCTGCATTCTCCTTATGGGCATCCTGAAGGGGACACACTCCCCACTCATTTCACTTATTTAAAGGTCACAGAAAGACTTCTTGTAGCCTGTCTTTGTCTCCCCGCCCAACATTGCTCTTTGGCATACTTTTATTTAAATATGCATTATCCTGGTATAAGGAATTGGCAGATTCTTCTTTTTTTCTTCTTTCTGCTGACTCTTAATAAACTCAGGGTGAGTCACATTTAAGCTTGGAGACACCCTCTCTTAAAATTAGGCCAGTACATCCTCCAGTTTCCTAAGAACTCTGCAATCTATAAATGAAAAAAATTAAGCTCCTTGGAAAATACCAACCTTCATATGATCATATAACTGCTCATGCCAAAATCAAGCATCAAGTGCTCACTCACTGCCCCACACAGCAACTTGAAAAAAAAGTTTCATTTCTTAATTAGAAACTTTCAAAAACTTCACCTGAAAATGTTATCTGCACAACACAATAGTTAAATGATAAGTAAAAGCCAAGGTTCACAAATAATAAATGGATTTCAGCAGTTATGACATTTGGTATTGTCCCTAAAGCCCTAAGATTTTTGACGAAATCTGAAAACCTGGGTATGTTCCAATTAAATAATGGCACAACCTGCCCTGAAAAAAAAATATTCTCTAAACTAAAGTAAGGCATCGAGTCCATATAAACAGTCACCAAATAATTATGTTGCTGCAGGATTCAGCAACCTGTTTTAAGCTCCTAAGGAAACAACTGAACCAACATCTCTACCACAGCACCTCCAGACAAAGTCTTTGGCTGTCCATGGGCGTGTGGATCTCAGACATGACCAAATACCAATAGCTTTTTAAAACAAATTGTAAGATGGTATTTCTATGGTCAGCATCTTCTTACTAGAAGTTCTCAATAAAGCCAAATGAAAGGATAGCCTCCTAAATTCATACTGCTAATCAGCTGAACTTTCAAAATCTATAATGTGGATAACCAACTTGAAATTTTATCCCCACCTGTTTGATTCAAAGCGACAGAGATGCAAACATCCTTGTTATTAATCATACGCAATCTAGCAGCCCAGACCTCACAACGTACCATAGTCAGTCAACATTAACAGCTGAATAGTTGTGTTTCTCTGGATTGCTAGCAAAATGCACCTAACAGTTTAAATGATGCTACTATGAAAAAGGTGCCTTGCCACCAAACATCTTCAGAAAGCACTAGTGAGCAAACCAACTATCCCAATTTTTAATATTGTGGCAATGGTTTCAGTAAGTAGTATGTTGGAGGCATTAAGCAAACAACAGGCATCACCACCTACTTCATCAAAAGGTAATCCACAGAAAGATTAGAAAATGGAGATTCTCTCCCCTCCCGCATTCAGTCTGCCACTTCTGCCTCCCATTTCCCGCTAGAAAGGGAAAGGAGCAGATCCCTACTTTTTTCTACAGGATCACTACTGCAGATACCTATGCTTTTTTGTATTTTAGAAAAACTAGGTATTCCCTGCTACGGCTGGAGAACTTCAGAAAAACAAACAAACAGTAAAGTTGTAACATGACAAGGGGTTTAACATACACCATTTTAAATGAGAGATACCATTTTTAATTGCAAAAATGTCTCTTTTGGTATCCTTGGTTTCCCCACTTAGCATAAAAAATAAACTGCAGAAAAGTTTATATTTTGTTGGAGGAGTTAAGTATAAGTTGGAGGAGAAGTGTAAGTGTAAAAACTTGAGACAGCTGATGCTAGTTTTAAAAATATTTCTTCAAGTACTTTCACTATTTGCATCTGAAAACCTTTGAAAGCGTGCAGCTGTGGCATCATCACCCCCACTTCAGCTCCAAACAGATCACCGTAACCTGACATCACATCTTCAGAGTAACTTGCTCCCAGCAGTGAACTCTCACTTGAAGTCAACTGAAACGCAAGCATGCATCCACAATTCAGATTAACACCCCTTACTCTGCAAGTACCAATATATTTTTGAACGAGCTTCTAAACATATCATCCTGCCAATAGGAGATTCACTGCGACTTGGAGATTTCCAACACTTGATCGGAGACTGGTGACACCACACAAACAAATACAGAGACAACTGTGTAAGAGAGTAAAAATAAATTTCTGTGCAGAAATACCACAGGTGTTCCAGCCCGGACAATAAACTTGCAAAAATCAACTGTCCTGCCCAGTTCGGTCATTCCTGAAACTTCCCAGTAGCTGTTATTAAGATGACAGTAAGAAGAAGGCAAAGAAATATCAGTAGTTAATTACTACTAAGCAAACAACCCTGCCATCACAAGACAGCTGATAAAACTACCGCCTATCCCAGCAGCTGCATTTTTAAACTATACACAACGATCCAAATTCAACTTTGTTACAGATTTGTCCAGAGGACTGTTAATTAACAGCTTGTGCTATTACAGAATTGAAATGGGACAGTATTTTACATCACAAGTTATTGAGAAAAGGGGACAAGCCCGATTTAAAAATAGTCTGGAAGAGTGAGGTGGGAAACTTCCCCCTGGCTCCAGGGCAGGGCTGACCCTGGAGCAGAAGATACAATTCCAAGGTAAAGAAGGAGGTGGGAGATCAGTAACACGGTCAATGTGAAAAAAGTTTACACCCTCAGGAAAACCAGTCAACAAAACCACAGCTGTATTTTCCCGAAGTTATTCGGCAGTACGCAGTGCATGAAAAGGCTCTTACTTTTTCCCATCTCTATGGATAACGATACAAACAGTTCTAGACTTTGGCACCCTTTAAGGATGCTGCAACGCAGCACTAAACAAACTTCAATTCCAGTCCACTTGAGTTAGACAGAAGCATCACCTAACAGGATCCCCGCTTTGCTACCATGCCAGGAATCGTCTAAGCTGGTGCACACCAAAGCCCAATTTACATTTTTGTTTTTAAACCATGGGTGGTTTGAAGAACATAGTTGAAACTGCAGCCATTAAAAATATCTGACACATCCCACGTCATCTAATATTCTGTACAACGCATACACCCTGCTCCAGGAACAAAGAAATTAAAACACTGTGTTCATATAGGCTTTGAAAAGATTTCTCTTTATGTCAGGACAATTAGCGTCCTGCTCCTCTTCAGATTAATTAAACCTAACAGGACAAGGTTAGCATCACACACAGGAAAACACTTGCACTCACCTTCAGCTACTGGACATAAAAGAGTGCTTTTTTCTCTGATACTATTAATTATTTAACCTAACATTGCTACCACCATCTGCTTGGGGACCTGCTCATACCCACCAAAGAGCAGCCCACTGTCCCTGGTCTAGCCATGCCATCGCGTTTGTGGCAAACGTCTGACAAACAAAAGGAGGGCCAGGCCAATTCAACACTGATGCTGAGAACAACCATGAGGGATATTTCAGTTAGGAGAGGTGTTAAACCTGCTTTGGAGATGTTACCCAGCTGCATCCCTCCCTAGAACAGATCATGAAACCGCAGAGTAGTTTTATAAACCTCTGTCGATGCTTTTGGGCAATGACAAATGTGCTCTGCAGCCCTCGTGTGTAAAACTTCACTGTTCTTAAACTCCTTGTCAAAGTACCCAAAGGACAGGGGACAAACAAATGACAGCACTGAACCTAAGGAGGAAAAGTTGTCCCATAGTCATCATGGTTCACATCAGAAATCAGACAGGGGATGAGACCTTCGGGATGAGCAGCATGTGGCCACTGACCCCTTGCAGAGCGGGTAGCTGAGCACTCCCACGGAAAAGACATCACAGTTGGATAATCTGCCTTTCAACCACAGTGTTTACAAGTTTTTCTCTCTTCTCCAGAAGCCTAGCCTCCAGTGATACCAGTTCATGCTCAGCTCATGGGGACAAACCCTCCTCACTGGTAACCTAGATGGTCACGAGCATATTGAAAAACAGTTTCCAAACAAAAGCCAGGAGCTGCAGCCTAACAGCCACGAGCAGTGCTTTGGGGAATTCAGCCTCTAAATTAGTAATAGCCAGGCCACAGCCCGCCTGCCTGTGCACTGAAGACACGGGAAGGCTGATTAAGTACCCTTCTGATGTGACTGGAGAAGTGGCATCGTGGGGTTTCGCATTTATTCTCTTCCAATGACTCCGGGTCAAAACTGGTCAGCTCACAAGTCAGGTGCTGTTTCTGTTAACTGATGTAATGGCAGGCACTGCTTGCAATCCAAAATTCAAGCTGTGTCTTTCCAGTCGTGCATCATCCCCATAATCCATATCCCACTGCAGTGTATTACAGCACCAATTGAGATGTATTGTGATGAACCACTTAAAGCATTTTTCTTAGTAAAAAAAGAAAACAACCCCTCTGCCCCAATTTCTGCTTAGGCATAAGAACGTCACCGTTACTGTTTGGCACCGCATGTTCTTAGAACACATCAGGTCCAATCTACCTTTCAAATGCTTGCTAGTAATTTCTTAATTGTGCAATCCTTGTGTCTCCTTCGGTGTTTTCCAATACAGTTTGACAAATTTTTTTAGGGTTTGGGGTTTTTTAAATAACCACTCTCTCCCAATCCCAGCTCTTCCAAGACATTTAGGAAATGCAAGCAAAATGCCATCTGTTGGCAACGAGGTGGGACTAAGCCTTTAACGTTGAAATACTCACTTTAAAAAACCCAAGCAGGCAGATTTAATTGACTGACAAGATTGAGTTATCTAAATCATTGCATATTCCAGGTCCAGTCCTGCGCTTCAATTCACATAATTAGACATATTTCTATTCGATCTGCCATTAACTCATTGCTTCCTTTCCAAGAAAGCAATGAGCTGCCCTTGGGTCCTCCTCCTACCAAAACTGCTGCCCCTTCATCGGCTTAAAAATTCCAGCATGGGGTTTTGCTCACCTTCCAAAAGAGATGTGAAGGGGAGGAAAGAGCAAATGAACTCAAGGTAGACCTTGGGTGGTTTTTTTGTCTTGTTTCAGTAAGCTTCCTTTGCACGTATCATATAATTTGTCCCTGCTGTGGGTGCCCGCCTGTGGGCCAGCAGCTGCCAGGAAGCAGGAGATGGCCACCCCACAGTGCTGCAGCCCTGCTGAAGGAGCTGCTCTATAGACCGTGATAATGTCAGCCTAGGGGCAACAGGAAAGAAGTCACTGCATGTGTACTCCTAACCTACACCTGCTGCCTGACAGCATCCGCTGAGAGTGGCTGCTGCCTTCACACAGCACAAGAAAAAAAAAAGAAAAAAGGAAAAAGGCAAAAGGCAAAAAGAAAAAAGGAAAAAAGGAAAAAAAAGAAAAAAGGGAAAAAAAAGAAAAAAGGGAAAAAAAAGAAAAAAGGGAAAAAAAGAAAAAGAAAGTTGAGGGCAGCTCTCTAAAGTCTCACTTTTAGGAAAAGCATCACCCAACATCCTACAAGGTAATCTGATGCCAGATACATGCAGTGGCCAGTGCACTACTATTTGCTTTTTGCTGTAGGTATTTTACACCAGCTAACCCAGCTGTGTCAAGGTTTTTATTTTTCTCTCTTAAGAAGCCCAGTTCTGCTCAAGACTTACCACTGTTATCTAAAAAGACTACATACTTGCAGCAAAATTGCATCAAGTATAAAAATCAGCAAGTTTTGTACTCCTTTTAGCTCTTCCAGCCTTGCTCCGCTGGCAAGCGATTCCTGGCAGCGCGGGTGCATCCATCGGCACAGCAGGCAGACAAAAGCAGATGGCCACATGCCAGCAAGGCTGCCTTCAGCAAATTAGCAGACAAATTTAGTACCAACTTGCTCGTAACAGTAGTACTATCACAAATACACAGTCATCATGCAAGGCACAGTCCTTTCTACTCAAATCCCCCTCACTTTTAAATACAATAATGTAGCATAAGGGGAAAAAAATACAAATTCCTTCTAAAAATCGGATCACATCAGCAAGCTTCAGGCACCCTATCATTCTGAGATCTGTCCTCTGAAGATACCACTCTGCCAGTTCATTTTCTCTTTTCCACCACTAAGTAGCCTTCACTCCACTCCACCATCTCCCATATGGTTAACATGAATGTGGCAATTAATATGCAATTAATAAAATGGTGCGATCAACTGCTTTTGTTCACAGCAGCAGCTGGTCTGCATGTTAGAGAGTAATTAGACAAATTAAGACGCACTGCTTTTGTTTGCAGATGAACTGACAGCATCGCTCATGCTTAAATGTCACTAAGCCTACTGGCATTTAGGATTATTTTAAACATGTCTTTTTTTATTAACACTACAAGGTATAAATAAGCCAGATTTATATGCTGCTAGCTGCAATGCCAGCAAAGTGCAAGTCTGCTTTACCTCCAAGACATTTGTACAAGCCAACCGAGAGTTAAGAAGTGATGTATTTCAGAGAATGAGCATGTGTTTACTTAAAGTATCACAGCCTGTAGATGGGGGAAAAAAGCAGAGTTGATCTGTAACTGTGTCCAAGCAGATGTCTGAAAATCTTGAGGATCAAGCAACGCGCATATTTTTCAATGATTTGTCATCAGATTAGGGCAGGGAAACAACAGAGGGCTAAAAATCTGTTATAACGTATCAGACTTTTAATACCATTTCCTTTAAAAGGCATTAGTTTGGCCTATGCTGGAGCAATATGGAGGAAAGTAGTTTCAGGGACAGTCCTCAGCTCTTTGGGAGCTGAAAGCAGAAGCAAAACCCCCGCACCCTGGCAGGGCAGGGGGCCAGGGACCACAGCACCAGCTCCGAGCACCAGCAACCCTGCACAGCCCAGATCCCCCAGCAGGCAGAGGCACTGGGGCAGGTGGCAGCGATGCTCTGCCAGCCTGGGCCACCCAGAAGCCAGACCCCTTTGCCTGTGCAGGGTCCCCAACAGGAGCCCATGTCCTCCATGGCAGCTGTATGCCCTTTTCTGGTTGCCCCTCACCAGTGGTAACACTGCACAGCCCATACTGCTCCCTATCAGCACAACGTAGAGGTCATCATATCCACCACGTAAATGGCAATATGCTGTTTTAATCATTGCATTACCACCTACCACGGGCTCTGCAAAAGCAGCACTGCAGATTACCTACATTCAAATTGGGGCAGCACGTGACATACACAAAGCATCCAACACACGATACTTGATAAATCAAAGGATTTGCAAGGCAACACACCATCACACTTTTCCAAGGGGTCATTACTGAAGCTTCTGGCTTCCCAATAGTGTGAGAAAAAACAAGGGAAAGGACACCGTGCGAGGAGCAGTTGGCACAGGAAAAATAAGGGAGTGGTAAGGAAGCCTTTGAAGATTTTCACATCTAGTAGCGGTTAACAAGAAAAGACAAGTAACCAGGAGGATTTCTGCTGCAGCAGCACTGCAAATGTTCCAAATGCCACAGAAGCGCTCTACCACCATAACCTAGCACACACAGGCACACAACCTGACTCAGGAGATGGGTGGAAGCCACTTATCTGCAGAGTCCTGGAAAATGGACTCCAGAAGAAATGATAGGAGTATCTGCCTTGTTAATGGGAGAATTTGCTTCTCTACTCCTCCAGCACAAGGAAATGCACTGCAGCTATAAAACCTGATTACCTTTTATCACTTCATCTCAAAGTGTTGGCCTGGGGAAGGGTGGGATGCAGTAAGAAACATGGCATAGTAAAATGGACTTTGATAATGCTGCCATAATCCGTTTCTGATTGCTAGTGTGACTCCATTAGCCAGCCTGATAAAGGCATCCCTTAAAACGTTGGTGCCTTTTCTGTGCAGTTTCACACTCTCCCACTGTGTTTCAGCTTTAATCTGATCCGAGTCTGACTTTTTTACAGCACCCAAAACCACTTCTTGATTTCACTACACTAGATAAAGCAACTCCCAGTAAGATCTGCAAACATGCTGTACCCACCATCCATAAGCCACAGGAGTTTTAATCAAAATTAAGCACTGAAGAACCTATTTAGTCTACCATTAACCACCATCCTCAACCACAGGCTTTCCTATCTCACCTGTTTCACATATGGATTTGCACTTACATTACTCCACCTCCTTAATTACAGCAGATACTCCCTGCTCCAATTGCCAAAACCACTACACAAAAGATGTCTCTGAACCCTCTATTTTTTCAGACTCCTCCAGATGCACTTGAGTGACGTTAATGAGCTCTGTACCAAAACCTCCCTGCCTCCTCCTTGTGCTCCTGAGTGCCACACACAGCTTCTCATCTGCTCGCACACAGAGAGGAATGCATGAAACATCCACCACCAGCACCTCCCTGCAACGGCAAGCGCAAGTTCACACCTAGCAGTGAGCAGCCAGGCTAGCAAAACGTTTTCTTTTGGCCAGGCAACACAGCAAGGCCTTCATACTCACATTACTTACTAAGTGTTTTACAACATCCCAACATTAATCTCTTTTTACCCAGCACATTCTGAGTTCTTCTTCATCCTCCCTTCATCCACAATGCTCTCGCATCTGACTCTCAAAAGGGCTTATATGAGCCGTATGGCAACAGCACAGGAGACCAAGAGCTGGACCTCCATGGCCTGGCCAGGAAGGGACAGGTGGGGAGGCTTGTTCTTTAGGGCACATGCAGGGAATGTGCAGCAAAATGAGCCAAAAATGCAAGACACGTACAGAAATGCTCACCAGAAGAGTTGTTATTTATCCAAGACCTGAAGTAATTTTGTACAAATTACCCAAGTTCCTTTGCTTTGCAAGATTTCAGTGGCTTGTTCTGGCCAAATGAACAAAACTTCCAAGAAAACTCTGCCATTAGACAAGCCTTCGTTAAGAACACTGAGAGAAAAAGGGGGAAATCATCCCCCCTTTTTTAGGCATGCAATAAAAACTATATTCAAATTACTTTTTGTTTTCAAAACAAACCAGTTCCTGGCTTTATCTGATGCAATCCGGTATGTCAGCTGTTATGGTACAAGCTGGATGCCTCAGATAAAGCTGGGAACGAGGATGGCCAGTCACTGCAAGTAGCTAGCTGGGCCATTCACTGCAATAGACTGAGTCCTTCTGTCACTTAGGGCACGAAAGGCCACAAAGGCTTGCTCAGTGCTCCTCAAGGCCTGGGATGTGCAGAGATGGAAAGCGATTCAGTCTTTGTTTCACACTGCTAAATGAGAAGGCAAAGGATGACTCCTCCCAAGTCACAAGGATTCTGGTGCTTTTTTTTAAATATATAACATCCTTTAATTGTGAAATTTAAATCTCATCACTATCAGAAGAGAAACCTGGAAAAAAAAAAAGCCATAGCAAATAATAAAATACCCACCTCGGTTCAGAACATGCTATTAATTTATAAATAGATTTAGTTATCATTCTTTCAAATTCTATGTTTTTCACAAAACACACATCACACAGAAAGGTCTCAGCCTTACAGATAAGACAGAGCTGTTGTTCTTAGAAAGCATAATGAATAAAAAAGAAAGCATTCTTTCATGAGCTAGCAGGCAACAAAACACTGAGAAAAAATCCCAGTAAGTGAAGCTACTGTTTAACAAACATTAAGAGTAATCTGACACTGCCATTGGCTCGCTCCCACATCTGTAAAAGAAAAGAAAAAACCTCCAAAATACTTACCAAAACTTTTATCGTCACAAAAAGCCAGCAGATGCCACAGTTTAGCTAGGTTAACAACAGCAAACCACATCTTTAAACTTTGCGAGTTTGATAAAATGTGAAGTGTCAATGGGAACCACAAGAGGCAGGCGATGCTCTAACCACGAGGAGGTGACAGCCTCCCACCGCAACAGTCACTGCCAACAGCCTCAGACTCCAATTCAGCAGGCATTTAAACCAAACAAAACCAAGCCCTTGGTATTTCTGCCAAACCCGGTCTGTGGAGGATCTCAGCTTAACTTTGCTGCAGGAAAACCAACTCAGCACCACTGGAGTTTGTCTATAATTGTGAATGAACACGTGATGGAGATAGTCCCTCCACCACTGTAATACTGTTTTTCCGGCAGGCAGGCAGGCTGTTAACAGATGTATTGCTGCACTCCGGCTGATTTCAATCCTATGTTGTCTATTTACAGTCAATCTGGCAGCAAAGAACGGCAGAGGAATGGCATCATGGATGCTGAAAGGAAGCTGAGATAGTAATGCAGAACCTCCACTTCACAGAATCACTAATTTAACAGTTTTATCAGAACAATTACTAGAGTTTAAAGAAACCCAAACCCTAACATGGTCACTTGATTGTCACAGCTGCTATATCACACCACAAATAATTTGACCACTGAATATTCAGTAGCAGAGATGCTGTAGGGTGAGCAGGAGCGCCGGGGACTACTGCTGCAGACCATCGCAATCCCCTCAGCAAGGATGCTCCCTCAGCCCACGAGAAAGTTCAGTAATTTGACTCTATTATGTTTTCAAACAACGCTAACACTACCGGGGGTATTTTCTACAGAGTACATCAGCACTGTGAAACATCTCGAAGTGCAGTTCTCATGATGCTGGACAAGGACCCCAAAGGGAGACCTTTATCAACAGAGATGAAGCTCAGCCAATAATCCCCTGCTGTGCTCTGCAGTTATTACTTGACCTGGTCCCAGAAAGTACTTCCACTCTTTAACACTTTTGTTCCTTAAAATAAACATTAACAGAGTTTAAAAGCAACACAGCCTCCCTATCTCAAAGAGAAATAGTACCTGTCCAACAAATAACGCTTTTAACTGATGGCTTAATTACGTTGCCATTCTTTTGTTTCTACGGACTGGGACTGAGTAAGAAGTAAAGGGAGCCAGGGGGGCAGAGCTGGTGTCCCGCCGTGTACACGCTTGTACTGTGGTGAGACACCACCACTGAAGCACAAGCAGTTCTCCTGGGAAAAGGCAGGGCAGAAAGCAGGTTAAGTGATTTTTGCCACTCACCGTTTCAAGGATCCAACATTAAATACTGAAACTTCAATGGTTTGTAATTCAAAAGAACAAATAAAATACATGGGGTCATACCAGACATCAGTGAAACTCAACATAAAGGAACCAACAATAAACTTGGTCTGTAACATGTAAATGTTTATTATCAGGGACCAGAAATTGCACTGAAAAGCTTTAGTAGATCACAAGCCAAACAATTCATATGCTTATATAAGTGCTATACTATAAATCAACAAAATTACACACATGCACACAATTTTAAAAATATTAAATAGAATTAAACAGAATTCTTCTTTCTTCATTAGGAGTACGTTGAAGCAAAAATAAAAAACTAATGCACCTGGAGAGGGAGAGCAGGTGCTCCCACCGCATATGTAGGAACTACATCACACCATTCAGATAGGTGAAAACTTCCCAGGTTGTTCTTTGCATACCTATTTACGTAATTTCAATTCAGAGGTCATCAAGTTCTCATCCAAGAAGAAACTGGACAGCTTTGAAGTGACTCAACTATTTAAACGCAAAAATAACCAACAAAAAAATCCCTGTGTTTCAGTTTCCAAATTTTTTAAATGCAAAGAAGATTTAAGGTCATCAGCATGTATTTACTATCTCTTTCTAATACTGTAGTAACGTACTCTTCTTTAAAGTACTGCTCCATTCCCCATTCCTCTGCCTCTGCTCATCTTCTGAAAAGTTTTATAATTTCAACTCAAGTGCATTTAAAAGGAGGGGATGGACACCTTTCCTCACAGACAGCACAAGGAGAAAAAGGAGGCAGGCTGCAGGGAGGGAGCAGGGATTTCTGAGTGCCCTACCTATACTCATTTCCACAC
Source organism: Pandion haliaetus (assembly GCA_013401275.1). Taxonomy (NCBI): domain Eukaryota; kingdom Metazoa; phylum Chordata; class Aves; order Accipitriformes; family Pandionidae; genus Pandion; species Pandion haliaetus. The sequence goes on along the minus strand of VYZV01012494.1, from coordinate 153,654 downwards.
TCCAGAGAAGCAGGTTCAAACAGAGCAGCTCCTCCCGATGCCCCGAGCTCAGCTGCCACAGTAACACCTCTGAGGGCACTACAAGAACCAGCTCTGAAAGTCAACCGCACAACTTCGTAGGAATGAACTAAGCTGTCACCCAGCCAGAGAGACAAAATCAAACCCCCCCAGGCTGGCTGGGGCACAGAGGGGGGCATGTCCTCCTCCCTGAGAGCATCCCTGGAACGGCTCCCTAGCACCTAGCCTCTTCAGAGTTTCCCCAGGCCCTACAGTACAGAGGCTATATAATTTTACATAAAGGAAGCATTTTCATTTTCCCCTCTGAATGAACCAGAACTGACCCTGTGCTCTAAAATATAAAAATTCAGCAGATGAGCTGGATTTTTCTTTCCCTGCATTTTAAGAAATTGCTTCCTCTTGAAAAAGGCCTGAAACACCCATGTGGTAAATCACACTCCTCCTACAGGAGGGGACATCAAATGAAGCTTGCTTAGCACTAGATGGAAAACACTGTGAAATACAGGAAACAGAAATACAGGTGGTTTCACTAATCAGTGTTAGCATCGTGTCCTAGACAGCGATTTTTCAATTGCTGATAATAACTAGCCATTGTCAGATGATCAGCATGAGACTAATGAGGAAAAAAAAAAATCAATACAGTTGCAAATATATTCATGGACTTTTTTTTTTTTTTTTTAAAAGGCCTTGTGCAGGATAGCCAGCCAGCTGGCTTTTGCAGGAAAAGCTTTCTTTGTCTCGTGAAATTTCTCCCCCATCGCCCTTAAATACACTTTTCTGAGCAACCATTCCATGAACAGCTGGGTGCCTTTGCTTAGGTGGTCAGAAAAAAAGGGAAGGCAAGCAAGAAGGCTAAAAACAAAACAGCTGAACATTACCATTGTCTGTCCTACTCTGTCCCTATTTCCCATCTGTATTTGCCAGTGAAACTTGAAACTATACAGATTAAAAAAGGAGAGAGTCATCACAATTGAAGAATTCTTTCTTCTCACGTTCAGAGTGAAAATAACCTTAGACCTAAGGTTATTCAAAAGCAGATTTATTTTTTTTTAAATAAGTACTCATCAACTGCATTAAGCATCTTTGAGTCTGTTAGACCTTTTTCTTATTTTCCCTGGCCTTTTCATCCAGATTCTTTCTATGGCTTTCAATTAAGAGTGCCACGTCAACAGCTCCACACATCCAAAACAATCATTTTGCTGAAAAGGAGCATTATCGGACTGAAAGCAAGTGCTCAAGACCTCTGAAACATAGACATATCACATGCACAAAGACAGTGTCATCCTGTATCAACGTAGCGGTCCCACCAGATACAATATTTACATATGCTCTCCTGAAGTGGGAATACATTCTTACAATAAGAAAATTGTTCCCAATGCCTTCATCCTCCGAAAGAGTAAGAGAAATACGAGTGTTTTCCTTGTTTGTAAGTCTGTTTTCCTTATTTATTTCCTCACTAATGACAACACAATGCTAAATGACCAAAACAACTAACAAAAAGGAAGTGGTCTTACTTGGCCAGAAGGAGTTGTCGTCTTTGCTCAGTAACTTTTTCTTGAGGCGCCCGGGAAGCTTGGTGTGAGAGTTTCCCATTTTGCTGGAATACAGCGGGATAAGTTCCTCCTCCTCCTCCTCATTGTTGCAGCTGGGCTGCCACTTGCTCCTGCCGAGGCACCCGACCATCGGGTCCGCGGGCAGGCAGTGCACATAGGCGATCATTGTGAGATGCTGCTCTCAAGGATGTCCCTCCTGCCCCTAATGGCTAGTTTGGAGTAGAAGGGAGTGGCCTGCTCAGAACCCTTGAACGGATGCATTCGAAAGGCTGTGAAGGAAAAGATTTTCTCCTCCTCTGCACTTAGGCAAGCTAAGCTATTCGGTTATGCTGGGAACTGTTTTGAATAGGATTCTGCCAGCCCTTAAAAAAGAAGGAAAAGAAAACAAAAAAAAATCAACCACCTGGTGAAGCCACTCACTCCTGCTGCTGGATGCCCTGCCCCGGCCCCACCGCCAGCCCCCAGCTCACAGCCACGAGCAGGAAAACACGGGCTGCCGAGAGCTGGGAAACCCAGTCACCTGCCACAGACTTCTCCCTTCCTGCTCCCACTCCAGTCTGCTGCTTCTCTTAAGCCTTATCCCCGATTATTCACTACCCCCTGAACAACAGGTACTATGGCCATACGCAGATGGCCACATCCGAGAAGCTTATTTAAAGCTAACTTACTGTAATTGCTGTTGCACTGACAGCTAGGGAAGTGTAACTTGCAGTAATCTGCCAAGAACAAGAACATTTACCTTCTTCTAGAATGCAAAAGCAGGAAAAATACACAGACTAAAGAAAAAAGAGCAAAGTGTCACGATTTCAGTACTTGGATTTTAGGAAGGAAACTCCCTTTCAAAGTCAGAATCATAGTGATTGTCACCCAAAGAAGGTGGTGTCTTCCAGCTTAGACTACAACTGGGTTGATGCTGAATACAAAGCACAAGCAGTTCTCAGTTTGCACTCAGTTAGTATTGCATAAATACATAAATCCTCACAATGCCTCTAGAGGGTAGGTATTATTCCTATTTAAAGATGAAGAGATAGTCTCGAAGGGATTTAGTAACCTGCCCGCAGAGTGGAAAAGCCAGGATTATAGTTGAGGTATTCTCAGTTCTTTAGCCTCATCCGCAAGTCATTAGTCTGTGGCACCTCTCCCAAATACTGCACTATTAAGCAAGTTTCCATGCTAGTAACCGTCAACCCTAATCTCGCATCCCCTATACTGTTTTTCTGTGGGATCCAGGAAGCGTGCCCTTCCTGGGCTTTTGAATTGGCTGCAACAGCACAGTCAGATTGGGACAGCAAGAAAAACAGCACATGAAGAGACAGGCACCCTGCATAAACTGCTGTCTTCAGCAACTTTTTAAAGTTTGTGTTTTATTTTATATTGTTCAAAAGATTACATGGGGTAATATTTGTTTTTAAAAATGGGAAGATATCAAACCCCTAAGTAAAAGTACAAAAAAGTTCAATTCTTAGTCTGCTTCCTTAACTCTCCTTTATAAATGCTCTGGTCGCAGCCCATACCATTCATGAAAGTGGCTGCTCTAAATACGGGAGCACAACAGTGTCAGGTAAGTATTTATGCCTTTTAAAAAAGGCTTTATGTGCTCTTTGGTTGGTATCTACAATAAACTTTGGGACAAAACAAAATCACTGTTTAACAACAACAACAAAAACATCAGATCAGATGCACATCTCCGCTTTCTCCCTGATGCATGCACACATCTCCTGCTGCCTTGGTGCTGCTGCTGCCTGCATTGGCAGCCACAGCCTGGGAGCAGGGTGTATATATACACCAGCTGCCCGCAGGCACTGCACCAGTGTGGCATCAGCATCCAAACATGCTGCACACAGAGCACCACCCAGCATAAACTGTCTGCAACGCTGACTCAACAGTGCTGGCAAAGTGTAGAAAGTTAGCAAGAAACTGGCTTGTTTGATATTTGGGGTTTATCATCCTGTTACTTTGCACAGCAACCTGAGCAAATAATTTTCACTATATAGTGTCTTATACACACCTCACATGGTTGAATCTCAGCAAACTTGCAAATAGATGAAAACAGGTCTTATAACAAAACATGTCAAGTAACTTTAATATATAGGGATGAAACAAGCCCTGTCTGCAATTTTACATTTTTTGACAACAGTTTCAAGTATTTGCGAAAATACTGATGAAATGGGGAAAAATGTGCCAACAGCATGGGCAACAGCTGTTGGCACCACTGGCTTGTCTGTACATATAGCAGAAACTCAGCTGCATAAAGCGAATGCTGGCAACCAGGAGTTTGAGGCAAATACAGATTTACAAAGCCAAGTACATTTACTCATCAGACTATGAGAAAGACAAACTGTGATTAACACTAGCCGAGTTCAACACATTCATCAACCATGCTGATATTCTTGCATCCGCCAGAATAAAGGGATGTCTAGACAGTCCTCCTGTGTGGGATGAAGCTCTGAGGGTGCCGTTAGTGAACCAGTTCATAAGAAGGCCCTGTTAATGCCTCCCTAATGGGACAGTATCTCTGTAACCCACCTGTCTAGCCACTGTGCCTGCTGTCTCATCCTTTCGATTCCCTCTGATTATGAGGATCTCAGGAAGAGTCACTCTCATAGATGTGATGCACAAAACTTCCGAATATTAACAGGCTATTGATAAAAGAGTGCACTGGGGCTTGTATTTATTTCTCCTGCAGACAGGAACGGTATCTTTTATTAGACAAGAATACAGTTGGACTTCTGTTATGCTTTTTATTTTAATGACTCAAAATCATGTTATCAAATTGTATTTCAAAAGGATATCAGCTGATGTTCGCATGCAGTCGTCGTATCTCTATGCAATCACATTAGCTGACATAAAAGTTAAGTGTAGATCTACACATCAAACCAGTATTATCAGGTAACGTGCAGTGCAAACACAGGAGCAAGATGACAGGGGACACCGACAAAATTCCGTGTACAGCAGACTCAGATGTTCCCAAACACTTAACAACGTGACACAGGATAACATCTTGGCCTGGAGTCCTCATGACATTTACCATGCACTTCTCTAGACTACAGACATACTCAATTAGTCATGTTTCCAATGCGTGCTCACGAAGTAAGGCTGATGCACAATAATGGGATCAAGGCTGAAATCCAGTTTAACAAGTATATTTACCATATGGTAGGCATTAATGTCCCCACAAATTTTATACTTGAAGAATAAATCAGTTCTTCCCTGAAGGCTGGAAGACCTTGGTTAACATATATGATAAAAGATTTGGTGATGGTTATGGTCTCAGCTATTACCAAATGCAAAACCATAAAGAGTTAGGACGAGGATGTACCATCTCATGTGAGAAACACATTGTGTACATTGCCTCTTCCTCTTCTAGTGTCCCCCCAAAAATCCTATAAGAAGAAATTATTTTATACTATGTCTACATAGAGCAATAATCTAAGTTTCACAAAGTAAAAATTTCACCCAAAATTTTACCACAGAACTTCTGATTAAACTTTTCTTATTCTACTGCAGCTATAGTGCTGTTTTATGTTTTCTCAGCCTTCGGCAATCATTTATATAAAGATTTCCCCAAAATAACACTTCATTTCCTTTATTAGTCTTTTTCACGCCTTTTAAAAATTGAACTATTAGTAATGCAAGTATGAATGTTCTGAGCAGACTGTTAAACATGCATATTCATCTTTATCAGCATATTTCATTTTTGCTAAACCACCTCTTTACAGTCAGGCTCTATTAGGGAGAGCTTGAATAATTATGGAGAAAATTGCTTACATTATACTGGGAAACAACATTTGGTCTAAAGAAAAAAGACTGTTAAAAGTTTGACAGACTCCCAAAACTGTAACTAACTCTGGGATTACAAGAAATGAGATTCTGAAAAAAACAAGTAAAGAAAACATTAGGCCTTTTATTAGACAAGCATATATGCTCCTGAGCTCTGAGAACAGCAGTGATACTGGTGACTTATTACATGTAGGAGTTTAAAAAGCATATAGGATATACCTAATGGGAACTCAAGGGAATTTGGAATCACAGAGTATGGTCGTGCCAGTCCTACCCTGGTATTAAGATAATCTTTGTAAATATGCTACATAAGAAATTGTGCCATCAATCTTTACACACAATTTGTAGGTCCTGTGGATAGCAGGAAAAGGGTAATATGCACAATGTAGTGAAATAACGTTGCTTTTATGAACACCATGCACAACAAAACCATCAAATGGAGTTATTTCTGATGCAAGCCCAACAGCCACATTGGAAATTAAAGAGAGCTTGTAGAAATCCAGAGGGATAAACTTTTCCCTAACGAGACGGCGATTCTATTTTTAGCAGTGATGGGTTGACGTATTCCGGGCTTTTTGGCTGATCAGCTGGAGGTTTTAAATGGTACTTAAACAGTTATTTTTAAAGGAAACAAGAAAAAAATTATTTATACATTATATGTATTTCATTGGAGCCATACAGCATTAACTAAGCCTTAGAATAATACTCTCGGAGAGAAAGTATCCTCCCTTTGCAGATGGAGAACTTGCGACACAGCAAGAACGAGGACATGCCCATCGTGGCGGAGCGCCCCAGCACGCTCAGGAGCTGGCAATGGCCAGATCAGACATGGGATGTCCTGCTCTCCTGGCCTGTCCATGTACCTTTCCTCTTCCCTGGGCATTAATTTAGTGTGTCTGAAGTCTTAACTCATGTTCCTTAAAACACATATAGAGCAGACAAAAGCTATAGAATTTCAAAAGAAGGGAAAAAAATCCCCTCGAGGAATTGGTAATTTGCTTTTTAACTGAATATGAATCTCTTAAACAGGAAGCAAGCAGGAGGTACCAGCTTTACAGCATTTAAAGCAAGCTCAACATTTGATGAGCTCGATGAGATCGCACAATACTGACAGACATCAGGGCACAGGGGAGATGAAAGGAATCTGGGGAGGCGGGGGGAGGGGGGGGCAGGCACCACTGCCAGAATGCACACAAAGCTTCATGATGCTCCAAAAAGATCTCTCCACATGGCCATGTTCACATTCTCCAGCATTAGCTCTATCCCTTACTACTTTCATGGATGTATTTTTATCATATGCTTGTGATCATGAAGCATCTATCAAGCTTTTAACTTTTTTTTAAAAGGTCATAAGCAATAAGGCATGACAGCTAAAAGCAGTCCTAGCAATCAAATATGCTTTGTAAAAAGATACAGCAAGTGTTGCTGGCAATCGTGTGCCTAACAAACTGGTTGCAAACCCCTGAATGCTGGGGCATTTGGCTAATTTAATTCCTGGTACCTGAATGGCCAGTTCTAGATTCAAAGTGTCATCCTTAAGCGAACCTCAGTCCTCTGCAGGGACACCAAATCTGCAAACCATATGATACAGCAGGCACTCATAAAACACAACGGAAAACAACAACAACAACAACCCCTAAGATGATTGTGAGGAATCAAAGCTTTGGTGGAAAGCAAAAAAATCTTTACAAACCCTCCTGACATAAGTTTCTTGCTTTCTGGCACTCTCCAGCAACTATAGCCCTCCTAGCAAAACAGCTCCTCTGGTTTCATATTCACTGTAAGCACAGAATTAACACCCTTCCCATTAAAACCATGCAGAGATTGCTGCACATACTTTTGGTATCTTTGTTTCCATCAAGAGCCTTTTTCTGTCTCTTCATGACAGTGGGGGAGAGCCTTTTCTTACTATCTGGAACAGCCTCCCCATATCTCCCTGCCGCATCAACCCTGAACATACCCATTATTCTCTCTTTTATATCTTAATTTTTCCTTTGCTGTTATGTAATAGCCCTCTGTAATTATTTTGAATCCAATATGTGCTGTATATCAAAATACTTATATAAGACACTAGAGGAGAAAAACACACTTTGCATTACAGTATTGGCAGTCCCTGGGCACTTAAAAATACACTTCTATGTTCTAATTATTCATCTTTACTTTCAATTAGGAAGCCTCCTTAAGAGCAACAAGCAATGTCATCTGTTTGATATTAACTCCTGAACACTGCTTTGCAATATTTAAATGAGAAAGCAAATAAAGCCAGCTGTATAAGCAGCAGGTAACTCAGAAAAGCCTTTCTATGCCTTTCTATTTTAGCTCTGTTGCCATACAAAAAGAAAGATAAAGTATTCTGGTTGGTGCATTCTGTGAACCAGACCACCTTTGGGAAGGGGATGACACACATTTGGGACAGAAAACAGAGCCGTTAGCGAGACCAGACCAATTAGATATTACTGCTGGTGGTTGAAAGAGAAGCTATTCTTGCTGCCTTACTCCAGGGGTTGGGTCCCACGCATCTGCTGATCCTTCTGAAAACACATGAGTAAAAGACGCTGCTGCCAAGGGCTGGGGGAGAAGGTGACTTCCAGTCTGGAGCCACAATGGATGGCAGCGCTGGTAATGCTGGGTACACCCACGCACTCCGCGAGCAAAGTCACATCTCTACCAGCTTATTTTACAACTCTCATTAAATGGCAATTCAGAGTTGGGTAGGATTACCCATTTCAGGTCTGCTCATTAAACTCATTGCCATGGCAACAGGAAGAGAAAGTAGTCGTCTCCCCACGCCTATTTTCTCTCACAATTCCTTTAATGGATTTAAAAGCCCAAAGAGGGAAGCACCTTTCCGATACAGAGCACCAGCAACCTCCCTGCCACCCAAGCAGCTCACTGGAAGAGTCCACACACAGTGGGATTTTCAATACAAAAAACAAAGCAACTTACACTACTTGACAAAAGCCACTGTTGAAAAGCAGCCTTCAGTCAGAAGGCTACAGCATCCTAGCCCTCCTCCTTCTGGAGGAGATGCTCTGCTGAGGCTGCCTTCTGTTCATGTTCGCCATCACCGCTGCCAAAAACGCAGTGCCATCTCCTGGACACACACGTTCCCGTGAAGGCCTGCTTCAGCCAGGTGTGTAATGGAGAGCCAGGAGGGCTTTCGAGATTAAAACGGCAAAAATGATTAAAAGAATTCAAATCCGTATTGAGAAAGTTCATTATTTTTAGTGGGTTCTTCTTAAAATGTTTTGGGTTTACGTGGTCAGAGTGCTTCGACAAGTGCCCTATAAAGAACTGCTTTTAAGCTCCATGTAGCAAAGAAAAAAAGCAAAACTCAGTTTTACTAACAAAGCACTGCTTCAGCGTATAGTAAAAAAAAAAATCTTGAGATGTCAAAAGATGAGCTGATCTGTTGCTCACCCATTGTAGAAACCGCTGGGTAATACCCACCCCGGCAAGGTCAAGACTTTCCACTCTGTAGGGCACAACATTCAACATCGAAGAGCACCAGTCAGCTGCTGCTGGGCAGAGGCATTCATTCACTCTTTTTCAGACCGCAGAGCAACAGCTAATATATTGGGTGCAAATACGTTACAATATAATGCAACAATACTAAAATGTCGAGGAAGGAGCAAGAATGGCAAGCCCAATTGTCACAAAAATAAGAAATTCAATGGTCGTGTTCTTTGCTTTGCAGCCTGAAAGGGTCTTCCTGCATATCGGCACACATTTCAGCCACACATTAGTTCAACTCCGGGATGCTCCTTTTGGCACAACCCCGGCCACCCCCACATCCCATGCCACTGGTTTGCATCGCAGGCTCAAGGACCTCGCAATTACTCCATGCTACGGAGCCCCATCTCTTCCACCATGCTGCTTGCCAGTGCAGACATAGCTTCTCATAATCATTGCTGTGTGCTTAAGATAAGGTAGTTTTATTACTTTTAAATGCCCAACCGATGAAAAAAGTAACCTTGCTGCGCACTTCTGTCAGCGGCTTAAGGAAAGGTTATACCTCAGCAGAGAGAAAAGAACTAAAACAATACTTCATATCAAATATCATCACATTAACCTGGAATGGTTCAGTACAAAATCTTTAATCTGAAGTGTCACATTTACTTGAAAATCGTATTTATGTAAGATAAGCCAGTTAGCACTAGCTTCTTAGGAATTATGGCTAAATACAGCCCACCTACTTTCCAACAGGTCACATAAAGGCTTTTTAAAAAGGGTAAGTAAACTCTCGGATTTACAGATCACGGCAGAGGAATGCATCAAATTCCATTAGAAAGAGTAATGACAGAAATAGTGACCGATTACCATGGAAAAGATTAAGAAGCAGTACAAAGTAACAGTATTTCAATCCAAAACAAAGTCACACCCTAGGAAGAACGTTCTTCTTGAGTTCCAAATCAATAATATATCCATATGATGTGTAAAGTTTTTAGTATCAATTATATAGTCTCAATGTTTACAGAAAATTCATATTGACTTGTCACGTTTGTATCCCTAACAGCAAACTTTCTGGACTGCTTTTTCATGCAGAATGCGAAGTTACTGAAGTCAACCGTTCTTACACTATTTGATTTTCCAACAAAATTATTAAATGCAGGTGCTACAGCTGCTACACAGCCTACCAGTGCCCTACTTTCTCAGTATCTGGAGTTACTGCTCTGTAAAAAATACAAGTCAAATGGGTGAGCTTCACAAAATCAGCTGGGAAGAGCAGCCATCTGTATACGTGTCACAGTAAGCACACAAATTAATAGATGCAGTTGTCTATGGGTTTCATTTTCAGTCTGTTTACTAGCAAAAAAAGAAATGAAATTAATCCTGAATTTCCAAGCAATATTCCTGAAAATAAGTCTCCTTTCTGATTACCCTCCCTACATGCTCACATTGTGTCAGAGAAGGATCTCCTCTGCAACAACCCTGACTGAGGAATGCAAAATGCCTTGGTTATTGAAGGCCCACAGGAAAGCCATAAACTAGGACATGGAAAATTTATATAATTCTTCAAATGTATGCTTCTGTTAATTTCAGTATTACATATTCTGAAATTCCATATTTTGACAGAATACATCCTCCTCAGGCTACTGGATCAAGATAAATTTGAAGCTGAACAGATAATTATAAACTTTTTTTGTTCTTGAAAAGAGTCACTCAGCTTTTGCATGTATTTTGCACTACACTTTTTTTTTTTTAAAAGAAAAATGACAATAAAGCCACACAAATTAGGATGATCATTCAAGAACAGGTTTCAAAATTTTAGCAGCAAAGTAAAAATAATTTTTTACTGATTTGAAAACAATCCTTTAAAAAGAGAAGCAATAAGTAGTCAGAGCAACGTCTGCACAGAACAAGATGAGAAACCTGTAACGATCTTCAGGGTGGACTGACAAGCTGTTTGACCCAACAGGGTGGGACATCTCTCACCACAGCAATCCCCTGGACAGCCACTGGGCAGGGGCACTGCCCTCACCAGCCACGCTGCTCCACAGCATGCACTGACACATAACGATACGCATGGACACACTGAGGATCAAGAAAAATAAGGCTTTGAAAAGGATCAGAAACTGTCTTCCAAATATCCATTAGGCAGGAAAAATAACTTTTTTTCTGTTCTTAAATATATTCTTGGCCTCAATCCTGCCAAGGACTGCTGTTGCCATCTCAAGTCTCACCGCATCTGCAGAGGGGAATACAGCTGAGGAAGGCGTAAATCCGTGTGACGAGAAAGCTTTTTTCTGAAAGCTCAGAAGGTAACAAAGAAATAGAGACAACTTGACAGCTTTCATTTACCTTTTTTAACTCACTTTTCCAAAAAAGTAAGGTGAACGAAAGTGACCTTGCTCCTCATAAACTTCTCAAACGTAGCTGTATAACAGGCAGGAGAAAGAACGTATTTCATCTTTTAAATTCTAATTAAGGTACTAAGCACATATTCCTAATTTGACAGCCACCTTTACTCCAGCACTCTGCCTGTAAGGGGGGAAGTTTAACACCAAACCTTGCATCCTTCTTCCTCAAGAAGGACTCAGTGTTCCCACTATCTGCTGTTTTCCAGCATGGTTTGCATGGGGACGGGCACCTATCCACAGGGTGCTGCACAAATGATGGCCCCTGGTTGCCAGCAACTACAAAAACCTCATTGTGATCTTGAATTCATCTGAGGTACGAAACTGGGACAACAAAAAGCAAACCTGACTGACTAAAGAAGGGTGCGTTTGTGCATTCAGATGGTGGAAAGCTTTTCTCCTATTTATTTAACACAAACCTCCCCGCAAATTAAGCCTTCAGGCAAGAGCATCCAACTGGTTGACCTTAATAATGAAAGGAGGGAAAAAACAGGGTTTTCCTCATTACTTAAGTGTCATGCTTCTTTATCCCACATAAGCACATTAAAGATTCAGCAATTCTCTTAAGGCTAAAAGACCCACAAAATAATCCAAGACTTTGTGACTGAGGTGCAGACAGAAAGCACATTCTCGTCCTACAAAGCAGAACCTGCCGTTGCTGCAGATGCCTTTTCTTCAGCACAAGTATTAATCCTTGTCTTCGCTATTGGGACGTGGCTAAAATTCCCATTTTTATCTTTCTGTTTCAGCAACTATTGATGGGTTTAAATTAAAATGGGGATGGATTAAAAATCAGAAACGGAAAGGGGCCAGAATGCTGTGCTGCAAAGAGCAGATTTCCAACAGGTCTCTGGATTAGGAGGATTCATGGGCCAAGAAAGACCTTGTAACAAGCAGCCTACAGTGAGACACGGCTAGATCTCACTACGCATGTAACTGCAGTGCATCCCAGGAAAAGAGCAAGAGAAAATTGAAGGGTGTCAGCAAGGTCCAAAGCCCCTGTGAGAGCAGGAGAACTGTAAGACAAAACTTGTAAGGAGCGTGCCGCACACCCAGCGCTCGAAGAGGACAGCAAAAGCCCAGCGGTCCCAACCAGGCTGAGCTTGCGGGGAGATCTCCGCCGCAGACCGGTACCTGTTGCTCGGTCTGAAGCGAAGGATGGGGCGAGCAGGGCACACCGGCGAGCCAGTGCGATGCCGTGAGGACCTGCAGCACACCCTGCTCCTCATCCTGCCTTTCCCTGCGGCCAGCCTCCAGTGAAGCAGAACAGAATAAAGAGAAACTTCAGAAGCTGCAATTACATATTTGAAGGGATAATTCTTCCTGGTCTTCACCGGAGGACCAACAGAAGCAGTTAAACATACGCACAGGACAAATGCCGCCATGTAGCCCGCTGGCCTTCTGTCACAACTTCCCCTACCAGCTCCAGAAATTCTGACTTAAACTCTCCCCAAACTTATCAAGGACCATCTTAAAAACACTTCTTTGTCCACATTATCCTGTTTGGAAGTCTGTTCCACAACTTCCCTCCTCAGATGGTTTGGGTCCTTTTAATGTCTGACTTCAATTAATTCAGAACGCACTCGTAACCATTCATCTTGTGCCAATACTATCCTTGGACTTCAACAGGTTTCCTCTCTCCTTGTGGTATTTACCTCCCAAGCTACCAGCTAGACTAAATAAGCCATGCTTTTGTAATCCCTCTGCATATGGCCAGCAATTAAGTTTAAAATATTTTAAAGTCTGAAGGTCCAGATAAGTTACACAAGAGCTTCAAATGCCAAAAACATTTTCTGAATTTTTTTTAAATATAGCTAGAAAAAAGTGGGATGCTCTAGAGGACTGGAAGTCAGACAACACTGGGATAGTATTAAAAAAAGATGCCTGGTGTAATTATAGGCTGTTTTACCAGCCATTAACAACAGGCAAGATCACAGCTGTGACAGGAGTCTGAATAAAAGAATTAATAAAATTTCCATCTCTTAATACCAGGCAATGCGCTTTCACAGGGAACGGGTCTCCCATTTGACAAAGGTTTATGGCATTTCCCCAGAAGTAACAGCGGCCTTCTGCACAAATGATGTTGGGAGGAAAAAAAAATCCAATGTAGAAGAGTGACAAGCATAGACAGTACAAATCTGGTAACACAATACTTAAACAATGTGAAATCATTACTATGCTTAAACGACTGAAAAATGTATGAAGATATTTATAGGTTCCAAGTATGTACATGCTGTTTCAAAGAGCACTTCAACATGAAAGTCTTTCAATGCTTATGAATCCAATCAGCTGTGCATGCTACTTTTTACATCTGTTTTAATATTCTCTAGCCTGCATGCTTTTACTGTTTAAAATTAAGTGTTGGCTTCTTGCTACAATTTGACAGAAATTCACTGCCCTCTACTACTGCTTTGCACAGCAATCCCCATCTGCATTGTACTCGAGGCCCTCCAGATGATGGAGGGGGTTAATAGGTATTCTTTAAAAGCAAACATTAGCAGGTCAAGGAAAACAGCACACAGTCTTTCTACCTATGATTCATTTACCAACAGGCCCTCTTTGGGATTGCAGTGCCTGTGAATTGTGCAAACGGCTCCTGTTGCAGGCTGCAGTAAAGAACTAGATGTGGAGCAGAAAGGTAGTGTGCATTAAATGCTCATGTGAAAGTTAAAACAGAGACCAAGGAGAAGCTGTGTGTTAATTATACCGTTGTGACAGTGGACGAGTCAGTTTTCATAGAGTCTTAAAGACTGAACACCACCTGAGTAAACTAATGGACTACAAGCATTAAGTATTTTTGTCTGTGTGTATTTATACTGCCCTGTGTTTGAAAAGCACAAGCTGAATTCAAGTACTGAAAGCTAGGCACATACAGAAGTCTATCCTGAACTCCACATTTCCAATCATCAGCTAAAGATTTACTGAAGGAGAGGTTCAATATTGATTTCACAGCTGAACCTCTGTGACTCGCCTTGTCACCATACCACTTCAGGGCAAAAGCCACACGTGCCCTGGGAAAGGCTGGCATACCTGCCGGAAAAGATTTTTATCTAATACCTGATTATGTTCACCCTGCTTCACCCACTGCCATTGGCCTTCTTAAAAATTTAACGGAAAAAATAGGCACCCACACCCTGTTCTATGACCAAAAAAAGCAAAGCAAAACCACAGCAAACAATAGGCATTCATTCTGCAGGTTCTGTGCTCGTGCCATTTGGTGGTCTCCTCGGAGGCAGTCAAATGAAAACAGCTCCAAGGAGTGAACAACATGCTTACACAATGTGGTGAACAAATGTATTTACGGGCAATCTCTGAACTGCAGAAACAAGAGCTGGGGTATGGCACTCTCCCCCGAAGGGTCGGCACGGCAGAAGTACTCTCTGAGGTTTCTGCTTGCCCCCTCTGCTGCAGACAGAGCCAAGGAACAAGTGGGTAGAGGCAGCGCGGGCACGGCCGCAGCTCAGCCGCCCAGGCACTCCACTGCCTTTGGAAATTCACTTTGCTTTTATATATGCTGCCCCCTTCCAATGTATTTAGATTGTAAATTCACCCGAGCAGAAACAGTGTTTTATTTGGTGCTCAAGTACAACATTATATAACAGGACCGTAGCCATAGGGGAGCAGTTGAATGATACTTCAGAGGAAAAAAAGTAGAAGTACATGGGGATCTTCAGTATTTCTGAGCACCTGGCTTCAGCGAGAATGTTAATATCCAGACCTATAATCTTCCTTTCGTTATGTTGAATTTCATTCCATACTTCCAGGCACGGTTAGAAGCAATTCGCGTTTACTGCCGCCTGACCGAGAGCGGCTGGTCCTCTGCCAGATGCTGTTAGCCATGCTCAGCCACAGACACATCTTTCCTCACCTGGGTACATCTCCTTCCTTCAGCATGAGGTAATGAAGTTGTCGTTTAACCGACAAAACCTTCAAACTTCAAGCAGTCTTAAACACTAAAGTCTCTTCAGTAATTAAGTAAAAGCTGATTTTTTACATAGCACGTGAACACACCGTGTTTGACAGAGCTCTCCGTGGCTCTCCTGGCATGTCAGGGATTCACACAGGTGTAACTGTGAACGTTTCCATTCCATCGATAGAGAGAGCGAGCAGCAAGACCCCAGCTGCACCTGAGATGAACCAGGCAGCCATTCACTTGAGTGGGGATAAGAAAATCGGTGGCAAAAAAAAAAAGAGGCTGGAAAAAGCACAGCAGAAAGAGTAACTCTGTAAGACACAAGAGAAATGAAGAGAAATGAAGAAAAATAGCAGAGCTCTTCTTTCAGAAGTAGATTTTTTTAACTCAGAGTCATATGCTTGATACTTAATCCTCATTTGTTTGTACTAATGCTGCATTTGTTCAAACTGCTTTTATATTTTGAAGAGTTGCAGATAAGAAGTGTCCACAGTTACTCACCCTATTAAAATAATGTGTATGACATAAAAAACAACTACAAAATGAATGGTCTGACTCACGAGTCCCATTGTGATTACACACAACTCAGAAATACAAAAACTGAAATGAAGTCAGAGGAACAAAGGCCACACGACCAATCTTAGGCTTAAACTGAACTCATCAAATTCTGCCAGGAATCGTCACTTTGACAGACTCCTTCATTTAGATTACTACTCGTCCCCTTCCTCATTTTGGCCTGCTGTTACACACACAAAAAAGTAAAACTTTAAACAGAAAAAAAAAAAGCAAGCAACTTGTACAAATTTTTGCTTGCCCAGTTTGACTTGGAAAATGCATTTATTTAAAGACATCAGAGAAAATCTGTTTCTGATTTCAAACACTGGATATTTTATGAGAACATTGCCAAGAAAGGAATCCAAGGAATGTCCTTACGCGCACAGAACACACAAGACAACTGGTGAGCAGCCCTATGATCTTTTACAAAAAATAAATAAAAAAAATCTGCATTTCTAGCATGGAACCCTTCTCCAGGGAGCAAGCAGCACATGCCTGGGATTCTTCACAGATAGCTTCTATCATAACTCCTTGCTATTATTAGTATAAAAGACTTCCCTCTCAAATCCACAGCTGTAAGGCAAGCAAGGGTGGAAAATACTTCCCGAGTGCAGGCAAGCAGTAAGCACACATGCTTGCTTTACAGTGTTTCTTGGCACTGTTCTCCTTCTACAAAAGCTATGAAGGAAAGAGAAACTCTAGGCAAATATTACAGAAACATGAGCTCATTTTTCAGCACATGGCAATGAACTGGCTCATGACCCTTCTAGGAATTAATTCTTTTATAAGAAAATTTATTTATATCTTCCATTTGTACCTCTTCAGTCCAAAAGATCAATAACAAGCACACAGCATCAAAGCACACGGCACTGCCTCTGCTGCAGATGCCCAATTTCGATCAAACACCAATACAACTTGTGTTTCACATGATGGGGGTCACCTCGAGGGCCATACCGAAGAACGGAGCGTGGGCCAGTGCGGTGCAAGGGCCACCCCGGCACCGGAGAGCTTGGGTCCGCCTGCAAGCAGGAGAAGCTGGGTCACCCACCGTGCATGGGCAGAGGCAGCCAGCACCCACCTCCGCCTCTTTCCCCCAAACCTCTTAAGGGCCAGCCAGGAAGGGCACGGCGACAAGAGGCTCTGTGCTGATGGTACGGACTATCTTAAAGCAAACAGAAACAGCAACCTGAAAAAAAGAAAAAATTAGAGGCTACAAGCCCCTAGAGCTCATGGAGACTGAGTTTTAGAGCAGGGATTTCACCGCCGATCCCAGGCACACCCAGCACATCCAGGCCCACCGCGTACACCGCCTCAGTCCCTGTGCAAACCTGGGACTAATTCATCTCATCGAGACTGCCCGCTGCATCAGACTCAGAAAACACCGTGGGAGCTGGCAGCCTGGGCTGCGCCTAAACAACTACACTGCTTCTTCCCGAGCCCTCAGAGCCCAAACAAACCAGCATCCGAAAGGCAAATGGGCCGTGCGGTTTCAAAGACAAACAAATCCTCCTCCCTATACAGGCTACCATCAAGTCAGTAAAAGGACTGGTGTGTAGGAGTCCTTCGCCTGTTAAGGTTATCCATGATAAGACCCCAGCTGATTATTCCAGGATCATGATTTTCAATGCAGAATAATGTAATACACAATAACCGTTGCTCCCAAGGTAGGGAGAAGCCTACTATGAAGTATCAAAACAGTGCAAAGCACAGCGCTTTCCAGAAAAGAGTACATAAGTGCATGCAAACAGGAAAAAATCAAAACACATCAAAATACATTGCTGCGCAGCAAAACTATCCAGAACCTTCACTGCTTTTATATCTTGTAACGAGCAACTTCTCTTATTCAGAAATAAAGCCTGAAATTTTTGAAAAGACTTTTTCCATACATTCAACTTCAGATTCGAAAAAAAGCAAGCGTCATTCAGTTTTATTATGCAAGACAAGTATTTCGCTTCTGTACAAACTCGTTTGCTGCACATATGACAATCTTTGAAAACTTGACTCCTTGGTTCATTTTCAGTCAGGTGATCTAGATTACAGAAGCCTCAGTCTTCTTAGCTGCCTGGTTACCCAACCCACTTGAAAACCTTTTACCAATTATACTCTTCATTTAAAAACCAACTTCTATCCTGTATCTCTAACTTAATGCTTTAACAAAAGTTTCATCTTTCATTGTTCCTACATTCCAGTGATCTGTTGAATTGTCATGAATTGAAAACCTCTTGTTGAGCAGTTGAAAAATTTAAACAGTGCAGGTTTTTTGACTTTGTGCACAGGAACAATTTCATTTAAGATAAACCACTGCATAGCAAATTGCGTTGTAAGATTCATTAGGGTTTCCTCTAGAAACACTGATTCACTACTCTGAAATTTGCAGGAAAGGAACTTTCTTTATGCCTTTTCCAATTTACGGTTGGCAGCTGTACCAAGATCCTTAGTGGGGACTTTGCACGAATAGAATTCATTAGCAGAATAAAAGCAGTCAACGTTTTGAATCGACTTAAGAGAGAAGAGAAAAATACTCTGAGCCAGTGTTGATAAGCACTCAAGTATTTAACTTCATTGCTATTCTTTCCCAGGGAAAGTATGTTTTTTACAACTCCTAAACCCTTCCTTACAACAGCTCTCTGGTGTCAGCTTTCAACAACTGCACTCTAGTAAGAAGAGTAGCAGTCATACCGATTTTTAATAAAAACCGAAATACGGACGTCAAACAAAAATAGTAAGCTTTTCCTAGTCTTTTAGTTTCAGAACCGCATTCTTGGGAAGTTCAACCAGAAAGATAAAATACACCCAACTCTTTGGACATAAAACCTCTTTATCGTCCCGAGGGCTCTGCACCATCTCTAAACGAGAGCCAGCATCACCCGGCAGAGCAGCAGGAGCTCCTACCAGGCACCTGCAATACCGCACCACGACCCACTCTCTGACATTTCATCCAAACGGGGCCAAAACCCCATAGAGGTAAATAAACCTCTGGCGCAGTGCCACCGGCGGAGACGCTCCAGGCGACAAGCGGCCACAAAAGTCGCTGCGATGCAAAGCACCCCCGCCGCCCCCCCCCCAGGACCAGCGCACCCACGGCCGCTCACGGCCAGCCGGCCCGGCCTTTTGTCTGCCGATCCGCCGCGCACCTTCCCGCGGGGCTCCCGCCGCGTCCCGCTCCCTCCTCGCAGGAACAAAAGGAGCAACAAAGTCATGCGCCCTCTCATCCACGCGCGGAATTCCGCTTTCTGGGTTTTGCGTTCGGGTTC
>VYZV01012494.1:105927-134176 GCA_013401275.1 Pandion haliaetus | reverse complement strand
GGGCTTGGGGGTTGGGGGGGGGTTCCCTTTTTTTCGTTCTGGAATACGTGTCTGGTCTCTCTCCAGAAAGTGTGTTCTTTGTGCAGTGTTCTCTCTCATCTACACATACAGGCTTAATTAATCAACAAAAACCTTGCAAGCGTACCTCAACAGCCATGCTAGAGACAGCTCACCTTTACCTGACTACTAGCAAGAGACAGAGGACCCCTCCACCCAATTTTCTGTACCAAGAAGATTAATAGGGAGAATCTAAACAAGATGTCAAACCATGCTGCATCTTAATTGACTACTTATATTAAGATGAATACCACAGTTTCTAGAGACAGGGCCAGCCTGAACCTCGTGAAGGTGTATTCCCTCTCACTAACAGTTCTGGGGGTACCGAATTTGCGCACCAGTGACTCTCCACAGTCCAAGTGGGAAAATGCTTATTTTTTGAATACTGTATATCCCTTCCTGTGCGCCTTAAGCCTGCTTCCCCAGCTCAACACCAGAGATGTTGTGGCTAAAAAGATTTCTTACATACACCCTATTTCTGCGGAGAAGACCTTCAGGAATAGAAGCACACAGCCTTGTAAGCATTTTATTTTTATAAGGGTCACAAAGAGCTGCCACCAGCCCTGTGCTTACTGGTGATATTTAGGTCTAAATGCAGCTGTGTTGACTAACTTTTACAGGGCCTGGCCTTGTACGGCAAAGAAATACAAGAACCAGGGCGCAAGGTAAGGGTCAGGGTAACCTACCTCACTGAACAAGCGAGAATCGCAACTGTCTCCAAATGCACCAGTCCTAAAATCCTCTATGTAAAGCCATATGGAAGTAAGGAATACATGCAAACAGATACTATCTTTGGGTGGAGCTCCAGAAAAAAAACTGGTCCAGACACCTTGAAAAGGGCAGTTTAGACCCCAGATGAAGCAGCACTGATGCAATGCTAAGTCCTATCAGCCCTGCTTAGATCTTGAAGTACCACATTTCAAGTATCTGCCATCATGTAAGAAAAGTTACTTCATTTTAGAGTGGGCTAAGAGCAGGCTGCAGTGGCAGAAAAGTGGAGACATTACAGTAGAGTAGCTCAAAATCCAGAAACAGCATTTACATAGCTTAGCCTGCCTTTTTTCTTTTAAATCCTTCTAGAAAGGCTACAGACTAATGTTAAGATTTCCTTATGCTCTGAGAAGCAAAAGGGCACTTTCCCCTTAATTCCATTTTCTGGTGCTCCAGGCATGCACACACTATTTCCTAGCATAACTCTTCATAGGGCTCCAGGAATAAACACTTCATGGAGGCAAAATACACAAAAACATATTGTAGCTGGAGGAAGGTTACTTGGATACCAGCGGGATTTTAAGGTCCAATCTTGTTAAATCTACTCATTAATTACCTGGAAGGGGAAGTAAGCAGCGCATCAGTGATAATCACTGGGGACTGAGAGCAGCTGCGAACCTACCACTGGGGACTGAGAAACAACACAACAGATTCTAGGAGAATAACAAACATAAGTAGAAAAAATACAAAAAAGAGGCAAAACCAGCAGTCAGTTCTGCACACAGGCAGTGGGAAAAACTGTCAATAAAACAAGGAAGAGGAAGCCAACTATGGAACAATAACATTGTCTGACAAATTAGAGGCAACGTGGTATTAAAGTGCTGAAAAGTCAGAATTGCTCTGGGCCGTAACACCGGCAGCACATACCCCTCTAGGAGGGTTTGGGCCAGCCTCCCTTCCTTAGGGGATACCCTGTGTCTCGTTCACCAGCTCCCTCTCCCACGCTCACTGGGAGGACAGCAAAGAAGCCTGAATGGGATCCCCACCTTCCTGATGCCCACTGGTAAAGAGGCAACGCTTAAAAAAAATATAATAAATTAAGTAAGAATTCACAGATTTGGGAAGGGAGCAGAATTACCAAACCCCAGACAGGCATAAAGCAGTCCAGCATCTATTTTCCCCCTTTTTTAGTGTGTCAGGACTCTATGAGTGCCCCAAAGATGTGTACAGCTTTACAAGCAGCAAAACGAAGGAAGCCTGGTATCTCACCGAGTGCCTCAAAGGTGGTGGACCTTGCCATCCAGGAAAGCGGGAGGTCCAAGTGATGCTCTTCTCTTGCCTGGGCATTTGCAGCAACTGGACAGGTGCCTGGACCCTCTCTGGCAGCTGTGACACTTGCAGGACATCACCCCAACCCCAACCCCAACTCTGAGGCCCATCAAGGCAACCAATTCTCTTGACTCCCTACATCTCATTTTGCTGTCTGTGATGCTAGGGAACCAGATTTCCCCATTGTACGAGAGTGAAGTCTATGGAAGTAACACACAAATCTCTTCCAACAGTCAAATTACAAAGTATACTGACTGCGTAAAGCATTACATGTCGAGCTGTATATGAAGAGACCACTACAAGTGTGCAGCGCTGCCTCCGGGAACATAGCCCACCAGATCTACCCCATGAAGGGAGAAGCAGAGGAGATAATGCCAGCTGCCATCACCACCTCTCATGGAGGCACTGCTCCTGCTGACTGGCTGCTAAACAGATGGCTCCATAGAGGAGACCACGACTGACAGAAAATTGTGCATGTATATCCGCGTTTAATAAGGACTGGTCATGGTCTTTTAAATAGAAATGTTTTAACCACGTGAAGTCAGGAATTTTGACACACTAAACCATGTCTTTCATTCTCTCCCTTACTCTCAAGTCACTGAAATTTCTATCAGGTCTCTGAGAACAACTAAAAGAAATACGTCAGTGTCATTTTTTCCCTTGTTGAAAATGTAACATCATTAGCGCCATTTCTCTTAGCTGTCCTAACCTGAAAAACCAACAGGATGGAGGGAAATAAATTTAGGAGAAATATGTATATACTTGCACCATTTTTTTGATACTAAAGATCGTACCATTAAAATGAGCATGGAAGAAAACACAGCTCAGACTTGCCCAACTCATGGAAAAAGGATGAGGGTTCAGGCTGTTTCTGTCTTGCTTCACGTGTTGCTGCGCAGCAAAGGGCATCCCTATTTGCCAGCTAGCAGGGCTGTTGGGACGTCTAATTAAATCCTTTTTCCTTTTAGAACCAAAGCGCTCTCCAGAGACATACGTTTCTGATACCCTGGATGGGTGCCAACTATCGAAAGAGATCTTTTTCTAAAGCCTGAATCATTCTGACGTGTTTCCCTTTCAAACTGTGCATAAAACACACAAGCAAAACAAAAAAAATCACCCTGAAAAACTATCCAAAGAAAACAGCTGGAGTAAAAATAAAGTTTTCAACTGGAAGGTTGTCACAGCCCAACACCATTTAGTCTGCAGTCAGCTCAAGAGCTAAGGAAAGCCAGACCCAGAGCCTACCAGGCACTGTGGTCCCACTGGTGATAAAAGGGGGGAGATAAAGAGAGGTCAGGTCAGCCCCAGCATATCTTTAAAGGGGCAGCATCGACTCGGAAACCAAGCACTGGCTGAAGAGATATTAACCATTATTTTGATAAGTAAAATCAAATATTCTTGTAACTCCAAAGCGAGAGAAAATATTTTGCTATCATCTCTTGCAGTTGATAGTGCATATTATATTACCCATTCCACTTGAGGACTGATCAGGGTGGAGTTTCCTCATACAGTGAGGAAGGAAAAAAAATACTTTAAAAATGATTATAGAAGATGAAATTCATCTGGAGAAAGTCACAGCAAACATAACGGAACAAGTAACTTAAATGATCAGGCTAGACGTATATCCTTTAAAGCAGAATCCACTGTGAATAATTAGAATAACCCCACGATTAATTCAAGTAACTCAAATTGATAAATATTCACCATAGCAGGAGGTAAAAGGATGCGTCCTGTCCCACAAAAAGTAATGCAGGCAGGTGACTTGCAGTGTGAACGGATCTTCTCAAATTATCAGTGAAACAAGTATAGAGCTACTCATGTACTTCCAGATTCACAGCTACAGGGCATTGTCATACCTTTCAAGACTGGCATGAGAAAAAGAATTTTCCAAATATTCGAATATAGAAGAAAAATGAATTTTAAGCACTTTTAAGCAACAAGGATGGACAGAAAGAATATAAACATTTGAAAAAAACATTTGCCCATAATTAAAACTGATTTCTAAAGCAACCTTCTTCCAATAAAACCTCTGAAACAATTTGAAATTGTTTTCCCACAGAATTAAAACCTAAAGCACTGACCTCTTACTTGAAGGAGGAACATAGTTCCGCTTTAGTCTTACGTAAATTCAGGAGCCAAAGTAAAATCCTTCATCTGTGTGTCTGTTTTTTTCATCAAAAGACAATTTTCAATGAAATAACTTTATTTCTATTCCCACCCCAGCTATAGCTATACTGGCAGAGTTTTCAATTAGATACTACACACAGGATTTGTGAAATTGTGTTATAGCTTCTGATTATTATAAACAAAAAGTTCTTTGTAATAAACCCAGCAATGTCTGCAGGTGCAAAGTACTTGGCATTAAAAATAATAAAATAAATGGTTTTAGGAATGGTCTGTCTTCTGCCTCAAGCGAGGAAGAAAACAAACACAATGAAGTCATGAATTAGTTTGCCTTATCTTTTGTTTGCCTTACTCTTCAGACAAAGGGCACAGAGAGGGCAAAATCTTTTTAAGAGCTGCTGTAGGTCAAGAAAGGAATCTGTAACCAACTTCTCCAAATTCATTCAGGAATTTCTTTGCCGCAGAAGTCGAACAAAGAGGGCATTCCTGGTTGTGTGGGGAGGACCAAAGCGTATAGAGCCTTACCACATGACAAGGAGAAAACAAATTATACCAAAACAGTCACTGACAGTCCTAAATTTAAAGAGAGGCTAGAGTAGACATTCGGAAGAAAAAGTCTGAAAAAACAACAGGCAATCCAATAATTTCAATCTGCTGCTAAAAGAACTGCTCTGAAATAAAAAAAATGATTGTTTTGCAAGGGTTGAGTGCAAGTTATCTTTGATTAATGGATGCAACAGGGCTTTACTGATAATGTTTACTATTAAAACAAAACCAAAAAGCCCCTCGCAGGCATTTTCATTCACCCAGCCACATGTGCACCACTCCAGAAAATCGCTGCAGGTGTACCACCGGTTGACATGGGCTTGCTCCTCCAGACTGATGGGGTCAGTATTTCACTAGCCCTGGTAACAAGCCACTGAGGAATGCTCCGAGGCCGCCTTTGGGAAACCAAGAATATCAAAATCACCGGTGTCAGGAAGGACACCTGAATTAACCCCATTATCATCCTGGCATCCAAAGGCTACTGTACTGTTACGCACAGTCCTACAAGGAGGAGGAGAAAAGAATGGGTTGCTTCCTGAAATACGCACAATTGCAGCACATTGTCACCAAATACAGAACAATGGTCTTTTGTCGAAAAACTCCCCAAGGCTGAAACACACACCAGACAAACACAAGAAAGCAAACAAAAAAATGAGTTTCTCTTCTGACCTAAGGCAAACAAAAAAAATGAGTTTCTCTTCTGACCTAAGGGCTACAACCATGCAGGCACACCATCAGTACTAGCTGGGAGTCGTCTTCATTGACATCGTCAACATGCTTACCTAACGGACCAGATACAGTTCACTGAAATACCGAGCTAAAACCAGCAGTACTTTAAGCAGTTCTCTTTTGATTTAAAGCTATGGGCCAAAATACACCCAAGTCCCTGAAAACAAACGACAAGAATTGGCACTTTGGCATTCACTGTCCTCGGGTAGCAAACAGAACCAGCAACAAAACTCATCAGTAACGGTGTGCAGAGCAGGCTATCAGAGCGGTTTGTAGGTTATTACAGCTTCACCTGTGCATGGCAACGGGAAATATTCTTGAATGCCCACCTGTTCTGGCTCTTTCCTTGCTACAAACCTGAGCCAGCCCCAAGGGCATTTTCTGCCATCATCCCTGGGGTAGAAACGCGACTGCTTCTTCACTGAGGCTCCAGCACGTGTGTGTGAAGTGTCAGCGCAGAGCAGGGAGAACAAAATGAGTTACTTCTCATTTGACCTGATTATTGCTGCCTTCCCCACAGTCCCAGCTGAATCAGAACCTACTGGAGACTGTATAGGAGCTGCAGCCCCCTCAGTGCTGGTCCAGCTCCACTATCTTAGCCAGCCGGCAGCCCGGTGGAAGGAGTTGTGCTGCTGAGCACAGGGGGTCTTCTCCCTTTGCAAAAGCAGGTCAAGTTGGCTACAAGACTAACGTGTAATTTCATACCTGATTCTGCCACTGCATGTCACAATGACCTCATTTTCATTCTGAAATGAAAATGCCGTATTTATCACACATGGCATTACATGCATTACTCACAGTTAGTAAAATTGAGTTAATAACTCCTGGATGAAAGTTTCCATGTAAGTGTACAGTATGCTGTAATCAGTCACCTTTACTCATAGCTCTTCAGCAGCCTTGACTACAAGGGAGAAAAACAGATACAAAAGACTCCATGGAAATTACAAGCAAGTACAAACAAATTTCAGTTTCTAAAAGGCAACAGCCTCCGCTATTCATTAGTTTCTATACCTATTTCAGGCACTGAAATTGAGCATCAATGACAGAACCGAAATTAAGAGCTTGTTTTTTCCATAGGTCCCTCTTCAATTATTATAGTCACTAGTGAGGTGCCTACAAGAGTGTGATTCAGAGTGTTAAGCCAAATACATAAACAGTGAGCATCCCCGCTGCATTAGAGAGCAAACACCTGCCTGTGCAAAATAAAACAGAGCCACAGGGAACTAAGAAGATTCACCTATGCAAGCAAGCAAAAGGAAAGAGAGGCAGCAGGTGATGGGAGTGGGTCTGATGGGACCCGACTGATGGGGACGTCCTGCCCGGCGGGCAGGTGCCATTCCTGGGCATAGCAGTGGGGAGGCCAAGCCATGCCTCCATCCAGCAGCCGTCCCTATCAAACCTGACCAGCCAACTGGCAAGCACGGCTTCTTGTACCACAGTTAATGGACATGGCCCACAGCTCACGTAAGAAGTGGGAAGAGGGGTCGTGTCTCTGCCTCCCCCCTCCCTTCCCAATATACATGCTCACAAATGCAGGCTGCACTTTTCTTATGAACCTGTGTTATCTTGGAGAAATTGTGACCGTGGATAACTTCTGTTTAACATCTCTATGAGCTACTCTCAAGCAATACTCGGCCCTCTCAATCACTCTGCTTCAGTGTTTTGATTTGACAACTTCTGAGCAACTTTACCGAAAGCCTTCTACACACTTCTCGCATCTGTTCATTTTGAGTGAATGGGCAAGTGATAACACCACTTGCAATGCATTTAATTCACAGCTCGTAACTGCCTTCGGAACACTGCAGAGACTCATCGAGACTCAATGTCCAGGGAATCCATCTGCTTCAGGGAGATAAAGTGCCATGCCTTATGTAAGGGAAGCTCTAGAAGGAGCAGAGGGTATACATATTAATTACCCCTTCCTTGGGATGGAAAACACACCATACTCTTACGTGTCCAACATATATGCTCACATCCTGAAAATACACCTTGCGTAGATACCATAAGCATCTAAACCTTATATTTCAACAGACCACTTCAGCTTAGGCTTTGGAACAAGCTACACATAAGGTTACAGTGGAGTTTCCATTTCAATTCCCTGGAAAAAAAGAAAAAGACAACAAAGGGGTTTCTACCTGCAAGTGGGAAAGAGAGGCTAGTATATAAATTAATAGGTAAACGTCAGCAAAAAAACAGGTGGATGGAAAACCTAGAATTTAATTTCTTTATTTTTATTTGGATTCTGCAACTAAAAGACAAGAAGAAAATGTATTTCACAGTTTAAATTACAAACTGGCAAATCCACCCTTTTTAATTTGTTCTATATATTGTAATAGAAGCTAAATACAGTCTTGCAAAATTCATTAACTTTAGTTATTAAACCACATTCTTAACCTTTAACTTCACTTTCTTTTCATTTGTAATGGAGACTGGAGAAAAACAAGTAGCTGTAATATTTGCAATGTCCTGCCAGAATGGTGAGCTATGACCACGCCAGAGACAAAGGTCCCCTCAGTTTTAGGGGACAATTCACAAAACAGTTGGCTAACAACTGCATGGAAACAGAAATTTTCGTGTATTCTCTTTACTTGATGAGCAGCGCATAGGCAAGCACATACAGCACGTTGTTTCAGCTCAAACAGTGCATACAATGACTCACTGGAAAACATCCAGTCTGCTTTATAGAATACAGCTAGCTAAGAGTAAAATGTGAAGGTCAGGAGACATCAGTTTTGACCCTCTACTGAGAGGGAAACATTTGCCCCAAGTTTTCAGCCTAAAGATTAGCTGGACTTGAGGGCACAAGAAGTATCCTGGGAACAAAAAAACCAAAATAAATATAAAGTGTATAAAAGTATATAGAAGTGTACACATCATGAAATAAAACTTGAAGCCATTCATAAAGATCAAAATGATACACTCTCAGAAGGAAGATTACAGCACCCTGTGTGTTTCTTCATCTCTGCAAAGAAGCAAGCAAAGGACATGCTATTCTGTGAAGAGCACTGCTCTAGCCACTGTGCTAATTCAAACATCAAGTAAAGCTAAATTGCAAGACAAATTGGGTTGCGATGTCCTTGTAACTTTGGAAACACACAGTTAAGTCAGGTGCTACTCAATTTGTTTGCATTTCCCAAGACTGTGGTCTCTTACAGCAACCAACCAAGAAAACTTGATGGAGCTACCCTGCAAGCGAAATTCAAGGTGTGCTACACAAGGTAAGAACAGTCAGAGTCTCACTTTGCAGCAGCACAGAGCTGCCCAGAAGGAACTGTCACCTGCCCCACGAGTAGCAACCCCGGGGAGCTTCACGGTTCTCAAATACCAGCGGCTAACTTGCCCTTCATCTAACACAAGCACACTTCTGACACAGCAGCTCTAATATGTTGTTTCCCCACAGTAACACCATACAAGTGTTGTTCTTCCCTTCAACTCCTTCATCCTAACAAAAATATTCCACAATCCCTTGAAAGATTAAGACACTTCAACACAGTAAACTTACATTAGTAAGAAGTTATGGCTCTTGGAGGAGACAGCATACAGACAGTGAAACCAGCCACAACTGGTTGTAAAAAAAATCTACTCGGAAATGTCCTTTAGCACAAACTGCAGTTCTCCAGCCAGTGCTTCCTGCAAAGGAATGGACACGTTGGGATAGCAGCTGGAAAGAGGAAAGGGCTCCAGCAAATGATTAAGGTCATAGCAAGTTATTTTTTCTTCTATTTTCACCTGGAAGGTTTTGACCAGATGACAATTTTTTTTTTTTTAATACAAGTTATTTGTACTATAAAAATAGCAAAGGATTGAAATTTGGCAAGGATTTTATAGAATGAATAGCAATGATGGCTGGATCCATGTTTTTTTGATAAAGCAAAAGTAAAGATGTGGGTTTGAACAAATGATTGTGACACATGTCAACATTTCTTACTTAATTTGTTTCTGTAGCTTACAAATTTTTGCTCAGCAAAACCACCTTCAGATGCCCATTTACGGCAATATTTACCAGAAGACATGGGAAAGAAGGCAAAGTTTTGATTAAATTTGCATTTATGTACCAGCATACAAAAGTTGCTACTTCAAGCTGTAGTTAAATGCAGGACTTTCGACTGTCTCCACTGTTTTACCAGCATGAAAAGTTTCAATTGCCACTGCATATCATGAAAGTTTTACAGAACTGTCTGCTGTGCCATGATACGAACATGCAAATACAAACAGTACATGCCTAAGTAATTTTAGTACCTCTGCTTCCAGCTGAGAACTGCTTCTATAAAAGCACAATGTCCAACAGTTTCAACCACAATACTAAGATGCAAACTTGACCATGTAGGCAAATTGTTACAAATGCATATAACTATATCCAATCTTATCTTTGCAAACAGAACCTACAACATGTAAAAGGAAAAGGTATGACAAGACAGAAAATTTGCCTTTGTATCAAATCTCTCACTATTTTTTCCACTTAAATATTTAGATTTGTGTATGTGTGCTCATATACACAAAATCGCATGTCTAGAAAACATTCATGTCTTTAAAAAAAAAAAAGTAGTCTTCCACAAAAAGGTATATAAAACATATATTTGTTTTGGAGTTATTCCAGTCTCTTGCACGTCTTTTTGAGGTTCCCATAAATAATCATTTATGGACTTGCCCAAATCTTCAAGAATCCATTTCACGGACACACATGCCCCAACACTACAATCCATCACATATTACTGCTTCTACGAACACTAACAGCTCCCTTCGGGTTTATGGGCTGTTATCTATGTAGGAACTGACATGACTTTTTCCCCCCTTGAACACAAGATCTTGTGCAAAAACATATAGGGAAAAAAAGCCCCATTAAATGGTTTTACATTAGAACAGCAACAGTAAGTCTGGATTCAGTAATCTTGCTTATGGGGACTTCCTAGTTCTTGGTACTCTTACACCTCACTACTAAAAAAAAATGTGATTAGTGCTCGGTCTCTGAACCCCCCTCGTAAACTGTTCATGACTTAAAAAAACAAAATTTAAAAATTCATTTGGACTTTAGAAGACCAAGCTGATGCTCTGACACTGCAGTTAGACAACATCAGAGTTGCAAATCCCTACACTGAGTTTCTACAGAAAGTACTGAGAATACAAACTCCTTAGTATTACAAAAACTGAAGGTCTTGAGTCCCAACTCTGCCTCTGGAATGTGAAGAAAAACTCATCTGGTAGTATCAAACTTACGCAATAGATGTTTAAACCGACCACAGGTAGTACAGGCATAGCTAAAGATCATTTTTACTGACATAATAAGGCAGCGCCAATATTGCTACTGTGACAGAAGAAATTAATTGTTCAGTTTGTGGAAATTTAACCCCTTGGTAAGTGTGACGTTCTCAGACCTTGATAAGCAGTGGGCAGTAGGAGGTTAACTGACAGCTTTGGTAAGAGTTGTCATCAGGATGTCAGGATTAACTCCATGGGATATGCCACAAGTATATGAAAGGCTGAGCCCACAAGTAGTTACTTATGAATTAAAGGACTTTTAGCATTAAAATAAAGTTTCACTTTTAGACTGTTTTTGCAAGGAAAAAATGGGCACTTCGTGTGCTTTTGTGTTACGGACCAAGACTTGGCCAGCAGTCAGCAGAAAGCCAGTGGCTGCCACCTTTTGAACCGGGTTTGATCAGTCTTTAAAAGACCACAGCTATCTGAGAAATGAGGTTTCTCTGAGCAATGACTCCAAGTAAGTTTTCCAGGTAGTATAGCCTGCAGTAAAAAGTAGCCAAGGCTTGACTTTCTCGTGAATGCAAAAAGGTTGGAAAGCAATCAAGTGAAATGGGGAGAGTGGGTAAAAATCAAGAGAAATAAGCAAGGACAGGAGCTGGAGGGAGAGGGGGAAAACCTCCCCAATGGGTAACAGCTTCTTCTGATGCATTGACCTGACTGCTAATTGTGCTTCTCCAACACGTGGCCAGAAGATCACTGTTGGAAGGAAGTAACAGCAGAAATAAGGTCACTAGCTCAGGCATATGTAACCGCTTCAGCTAAACATCTTCCCTTTCTCTGTGACCCTGCCAGCACGGCAGGTAGATCAGCAAGACCAGCTGGGAAGGCAGCACTGCTCAGAGCTGCTGTCACCACCTCTCCTTCACCAACCTCCAAAACCAATGGGAAGGAAGAAAGAGAGAAAAAAAAAAAAAAAACCAAAACAAATCTCAGCAAAACTCAGTAAGATGTTGTGATGCTGAAATGGGACTCACCTCCTTTCCTGCAAAGTCAAAGCAATTATGGTGAGATCTGTACCATAAACTAACTGCCTCATGTTACCTGTATTCAACATTAACTTGCTATGCCATACGCATGGTAAACAGCACAGGCCCACACGAATGACTGTTAGATGCTTTTACATGTTGGAAACCCTTTGCAACGCACACAAGCACCTTTGCTTCAAAGACTAACTCTGTCAGTGTTTTTTCAATAACATGTTTTTGAAAGGAAAAAACGCTCTGAGCTTCAGTCTGAAAACACCTGGGGATAGGAGCAGCACGCTGCTCATTCTACATGTCTACCGCTGCACGTCCAGCACACACAGAAACACACCAAGACACGGGGAACTGCCCCTGAACCAGGACCTGCTCAGTTTTCCAGGAACCATGAGCGAGCAAACCAGCCCTGCTTCTATTTTAGGCTTAGCCACTGAAAAAATCAAGCTGTTCCCTGGGTTCTCACCGAGCGTACCAGAAGCAAGCCATGCCATGAGAAGAGAGCAAAGCAGATGAAAACTAGAATGTCGACCAACAAAAAGCTTGGACAAAAATCAAAGTCTGACTGGACCTACACCTGCCTCTTCAAATCAGCTGTCCTAGCAGCGGGCATCATTGCACAGGTATCTTCTGTGAGGGAAGCAAGGCTGTTATCCCTCATGCACAGAAGTTACGGAGCGCTCGCTAATCTGCCTCGTGAGCCCACAGGACCCTGCCCAGCAGAACAAGCCAGCTCTGTTGACCTAGGCAGCGGCAGAGCAGCTACACGACGCAGAAGACCAGTGTCTGCCATGCCAGTGGCTTTCCTAAGACGGACAACCCCAGCCAGCAGCACCCCTCAGCACCGCTGCCCTGACACCCCATGTGCACCTGTGTGAAGCACGGTCAGGTCCATGGGCTCAAGCCCGTAATGGGCTGGATGAATTCAGATCGACCCTGGCCACACTGGCCTGCCCTCTCCCCTTGGAGCAACCTCTGGGAACACAGGTAATGGAAGGGGATAAGGAGTGCCTACTCAAGAGAGAAAGGACACTTGGAGCATGCGTCAGGAATAAAAAAAAGATCATTTCACCCACACACACGCTCCAGAATAAAGGAAACTTCTGCTACCCCAAAAAGTAAGAAATCTGAACTAAAAAATCAGATTAAAGAAAAGAAACATGGGAGTTACAGTGTGCTCTCACTTCAAAGGTCCTTCAGCTGCCTGGGAAGAGGGCTGAGCAAGAGGTGTTTCAAACAACAAACCTTTATCTTACTATCAACTTTTACCACCTCTTTTAGTAACTGCATTATCAGATGTGAAGTCTCATTGGTGCTACCAGTTCCCAAACGCTCTGCACTACTGTGTACCTTTTAAAAACGAAGAGCAAAGCAGCAGCCACCGACTTGACTTCCACACAAACAGAGCTCAGCTGCACAGGGCATCAGGGTGTGCCCCAGGTTTGTAGTTAGCATTTACTTTGTGTTTTCCTTGCTCATTTTAAACTGACAAATCCAACCAATCTCACTACTCTCTACTGTTTGCAAGTTCCCGTTTGCAGCCAATGCAGATTAGCCACTTTGCTGGTGAAATACCACGCAACACATGCTGTCTTGTGCCTGTCACCTAGCAGCCTCGTGGGAATGCAATATGAGACGGGAAGAGCAATGAAGCGGCAAAAGAATAGAAGGTTTAAAAAGACAGGAAGAGAAACAGCTCTGAAAGAAAAACAACAATTCCTTCATTTCCAACTTCTGTTAACACTCCTGCCTTTACACGTACAGTTAGGCGAAGAAAAAGACAGAAAGAAAGCCTGTGATTTGTCAGGCTTACCTTTTTACCAATTTACCTAATGAAGAACTGGAGGCAAAAGTATTTTGATAGATGAAATTTTAATGGTTTTTCAGCTAATTTAAAATAAACAGTCTGGTTTTCTATATAAAACTAGCTATCCTTCCAGCCTGCTGTGCATCCCATTTCTTTCTAGTCTGCGTTAATTTTAAGCGACATGGTTAACTCAAGCACCGAAGACAATATTGTTTTGAGCCCTCAGTTTTACAAAGGCTGGCAAACAGTAACGCAACGGCCCAATGGAGCAAGCTAATTCGAGAACACAAGTATTCATTTATCACACATTGTTTTGCCTTTGAACACAAACACAAGATGACAACTCAGCCAGGTACCTATACTCAAACTGCTCCAACGCCATGCAAGCCTGACTCACAGCCCTGGGTGAAACGCAGTTGTGACAAGCTTCTCCTGCCCAAGTACATAACCCAAACTCCCTTCAGCCCTGGCATTCCCTGCCAGTTTGTCAGCTCCCTTCAAGCAGAGGATCCCAGAGAGGCAGAAGTGCACAGTTAGATTTATGATCCGGGCAGATTTTACAAGTCAAGTCAAACTGTGCCCTGCAAAGGGGAAATAAACCCTGCATAATCTATACCTCCCTCCACCTTCCTTTCAAAATGATGTATTGTCATCTCCGCTATAGGCAGGCAGGGAGGCTTTCATAGCTTGCTGCCCAATTACGGGAGGAATTCTGCCCTCCCCCTCCAGCCTGTACAATGGGCTCTTTATGTAAATCACTCAGAAAAATTAATACACCATTAATCCATCAGTAAAGCTTCCTTTCCCATCTCTGCCTTGTGGCGTGAGCGCAGGCTAAGGAAGGCAGCATGAGAAACTTTATGGAAGTTACACAGAGACCAGCAGCAGGACTGCGTGGTTCTTCTGATCCACAGCATGTAAGAACCCACAGGCATTAGAAGTGTATCTGACATTGCTGTACAGTATCAACATGCCAACAATCAAAAGTAAAAATTAGCCACTGGTTGCAAATGCAAACTCCCTTTTTAGAAGTTTTTCAGCAGCAAAAGGGGTTAAAAAACAATCTTCAAAGCACAGATTTAAATCGTCTCCTAGCATGCTGGGAGCAAAGCACAAGCGTATACATCCTGTGTTAGTGTTCCTGCATCTAAACCATTTACTAAAGCCACAATTTATTCTGACTCGGAACTGAAATTCTGATCAAATAGCTATTAACTGCTCCCAGAAATGAAAAGAAATAAAAATCCCTTTGAAGTTCAACTGCCCTTGGAGAGCCTGCCTGCTCTTACAAAAGTGACCTTACAGCAGAACTGAGTCAACCTTACACTTTCCTTTAACAAACTAGTGCACTGGCAGCACTAGAGAAATTACAACCAAATCACTTTATCAAGTATTTTTAACCACACACACACACGCCACTGCCTGCCAGCCAGTAAATGCACTGGTAACAGTGCTCACCATCTCAGAGGAGCAAACTTCTGAAATTTAGTTTGATTTATGGTAAATATGAGGTATGCTTCAATAAGTACCTGACATACTCCATTCAAAAAAATGAACACAAAAAAGAAAAGTACTTTTTTAAAGTCTCATACAAAATATACTCCAGTTTTGAGTATTTCAAGGGTTCATTCAGAGCTGCCTATCTCGCATCCTGCATCTCCCTCCTCCTTTCTGTGGAGCAATTCCCATCAGCATCCCATCATCTCTTTTATTTTGCATCCGGGACCTCTTCTCATTCTGCACTCATAAAACAAAATACACTTAAAATTTTCCAGCAGGACCACGAGGCAGTCATCCCAAAAGCCACCCAGGCTGTTACAACTGGAATCTTAAAGGGCTTTTGGTACCGCATAGGGAGGAGAGATTCCTGCAGCACCTGCCCAAAGGATCTGCCACTAGTGACTATTGGCTACAAGAAGCATAAACAAAAACTTACCTACGCACCACACAGTCAGTACCTTTATGTTGCCCCGATGGAAAATTAAAGGTTTTCCCCGTTGATTACTACAAGCTTTCACAGTTTTAACCCGAGAAAAACCGGGCAAAGCGATGCTGCGCCTAGGCTTTTGTGCTGCCCTCCTCCTCCTACCCCACCTGCGGCTCCTGGCTCCCAGAGGGACCCGAGCAGCAGGACAACAGCATGGACCAGGGGCTGACACGGCAGCAGCAATCACAAGGGTTAAAGAGAAAGCAAGTCACCTTTTCTCTGCTGGCTCCTGTAGGTCCAGTTCTCATCATCGTCGTCTACCTGCTGCACGCACATGGAGGAGAGTTCACCATCGCTGCGAAACAATCTCTTTGTCTGCCTTGACAAGGAGGAGAAATTTATCCAGCTTACAGCACGCGAGAGGGAGCCTGGGTTTTGTTTGAGTTTGAAAGATCTCGAAACACACTCCTTTTTCATTTTCCTTCAAGCCAGCTACTGGCCTCAGTTCCAAACAGACCTTTCTGAAATTGTTCCTGTCCCCTTTCTCAGTGGTTTTCGTGGGAGGCTAAACAATTTCAATCTGACTTCCGTCCAGGTTTCTTCTCGCTGCATTTAAACCAGCACCAGTATGGAGGTGGGTCACCGTGCCAGCACAGCTCCCCTGAAGCTGTTTTGATACAGCACTTAGGGAGCTGCCAAAGAAAACAAAGAGGAGAAAGGCAGCAGAAAGTGGCACCTTGCAGCAGCTCAGAGAAGCATGTAATGGCTGAGCAGAATATAGCACTAAGGCACGTGTTTTCCCCATTCTCCACTCAACAGCAGAAACTGTAGCTCCACTCTTCTCCCTGGCATCGCTCCCCAGGAGCATGCATGTGATTCAGTCCTCTCTTCTGGCTCATCAAAAACACCCCACGACAGGCGAAGAGCAGGCAGAGATCACACCCCAGCATGGCACAGCTCAGGAGGGATGATGGACTGACCACACTTCTGCCTCCTCATTCTGGCTGCCCTGCTCTCCCCTAGTGAAAAGCCTGGTGAAGGAGCTCCAGGAAGGCTCTTCTAACAATAAAACAGACTGCGTGGCTATCGCTTAGGATTAGAGTGAAATACGATAGGCTCGCCCTCCTAAAAGCACGACCGCAGAAGCAAAACTCCTCCTTTCCTCAGCCAGCTCGGTGGCAGCGCAAACTTCTGAACCCTGCCTACAGAAATAGAAGAGCACTTGTGCACCTATGCGGACTTGGAGAGAGCAAAAATAAAATTCTGGGGCTTGTAAATGCCGCAAGCATGCTAAACAGAGTGTGCTGAAAACATTAGTGCCCCTGTACCTGGTAGTGCAATTAAAAAAAACCAAAAAAACCCCAAGTGCATAGACACAAACGAAATCTGTGCATAAGCAGACATTTTTACTGACCAGACTCCCGCTGGTGTGACTGCAGCTCACAAAACGGGTTTCAATCCCAGCTGTGCTACGTTCTGCCACCTTCTCTTTAAACTAGCAGCTGGGAAAAACACTCTATGGTGCGAATGTTTTAAAAAGCCAGGCACTAGTGAAAGCTGCCACAATGCCAATCGCATGCCCTGCATGCCAACACCAGTGCTGCTTCCAGGAGGAAGTCTGGAAGAGGGAGAGGCAAAGGCAACGTTTTAAAGCAGATAGAAGCCAGCAATACCAAGACATCCCAATACCTATGGTTTTTGATGGGATTTGCCACCAAGATGCGAGCTGACAAAAAACACACAAGTTCGTATCTTGCAGCAAAAGAATAGACTTGAATATATGAGATACTCCGTAAAATCAGCTCAGTGAATCCTCAAGGAGACGCTGGTAGCGAGGAACCCAGGGGGGGGGAAAAACAACAAAAAAAAATCCAAAAACCCCATGAAAAAAACAAAAAAGTGCCACCTATCTGAAGAATACGCATTAATGCCTTAACATCCTAATGGCTGTAGATGATGTTAGCAAAAGCAGCTTAAGAAAATAAGGGTACAGTGTTTCAGCTCCCGTGCTGTCAGTCAGATTTGCACTATTGCAGAACACACCCCGACCCCCGGCAGATGCTCTCAGCCCTCTGAATTCTGCTGCACAGTCTCTTCAAAACCATTAAAAACAAAGGCTCCGGCTTTTTCTGAAACTTATGGTTCTCGGACTCATAATAAGAGGATAAGGTTTAACCCACTGACTGGGAGGCAAAAAGCTAAGTACTGTATCAGATTACCCTATGAATCAACCAGGCACACCAAAGTGACCTTTGGCTCCTACTAACACAGCACAATGGGTTGGCCAACTGTCTTCTGTAAATAATTTAATAGGCTGCATTTAAATTGAGCTTGCCCGGCGAGTTAATGCATATGTACATACACATGTCTTCCACCACTTCCCAAAGTCAGTGGTAGTGTAGTGGGGTTGGGGGTGCAGGGGTGGGCTGAGGGGGTACGCAGATGGGAGCACGCACCACTAACATTTGCTTTTCTCACTGTGTCATCAAGTCCTGTTTTGGAGGGGTTTGTCTTTTTAGACACACACCCCTCACCCCTGATGAGACAAGAGACTTGGGTAGGGTTTGGGGGGTTTGTTTTGTTTTTATTCTTTAGAGCTTTTGCTTAAAAGAAGATTTGGAGAATGTGGGATGACACAACACTAGAGACCCAAGCAATTGAATATCCATTTTGGGACAGTCCATGTTCAAATAGGCAGGATTTAATGTAAAAATCAAAGACCATGCTTTAAGTCAACTTGTTCCTTTTGAGAAAGAACAAACATTTGGAATTGCCAGTACTGCAAAGTACAGAGAACTGTAAACTACCACAGCTATTACTGGCTAAATTATACAGAGCCAGATGTATAAAAACTCTGGTAGGAACTGCAGAATCACATTCATCTCCTCTCCTCTGTACTACTTAGAAACAGAAGATTAGAGAAACGAACAAGAAGGTTAACCCAAAATGCCAGGGTAAATCCCAGAGACCTGCCCAGAGTCCCGGCAGCAATTTGATTTTAGGAATCCTCCTGACCTGTCTGGAGCTCTACTTTTATGTCATGGTGCTGAGTCACAACTTGATGATGCAAGGGTGAAAACATTGCTGCAGGTGATTGACCATAACATTTCCACTGTAACTGTAAATACAAAGTGGTGAAACGCTTTGCTCAGAGTTTGGTATTATTATATTTCATTGCAGGAAAAGATTCATCATGATACTGTCATTACCACAGAATGCTTTTTATTTGTAGGTGACGAGAAGCTTAATATCACCATACATTGTTGCACATGTGGATCAGAAGTAAATTTCCCAAGATCAAGAGAAAATAGCAATTACCATTTGAAAAACAATACATATTGAGGCATTAACACCAATGAAATTGCAGGTTAATCCATGCTTTAATCAGTAGCCAAATGCAAGGCCAAGGAAATTTTAGCATCTGACACACTTTAGAGGATTAAATTTAATTTTGTGAAACACTCTACAAAGCCATTTAAGAAAAACAATGTGTGCTTCTAATAAGCTTAGCTAATTTTCCAACCTGACTATTTTCTCCCGTATGAAGTTGTCATACAAGTAAATAGGCTTCATATTTTCAGGATACGCATGTAAAGATTAAGGCATTATTTTTGGTTCACTTAATACAAGCCCATCTCAGTAAAAAACTGTGAAAGAATCACAGAAGAAGAAACCTAGGGTTTGAAGTAGAAAGCTAAATTGGTTCCTCCCCCCTAACCTTTTTTTTTTTTATTTTTAGAGGTGAACGAGAGCAAATATGCATAGCCTCACATGCCATCAGGATTTTTACCATCTATCACAACCTGATCATCAAAGAATTCTCTAAAAGTTGTTAAGCAAACACATGTACACGGCTCACAGCCACTGCGTTCCCCTAAGGCCAGTAAACAAAAAATTGTTGCACGGAAAAGGTTTTGGTTCAGTGTAAAAAACTAACAAAACATAAAGAAAAAAAACCAACCCCAAACCCCCACGGATGTGCTCTGGTTTTGGTTGGGCTGTGGTTTTTGGCATAATTCACGTGTTAATTTAATTCCTGCGTTTCCTAGTCTATCATTTCTGATGACTCAAGCAGACAGTAGAGAGGGTGATTCACACGTACAGCTTCCTGGGCAGCCACTGCTCCAACAGCCGAGAAGACACCTCTCTCAGGCTTCCTGGGTGTTTTCCTTCAGGTAGTAACCACTCATCACCAGCCAGTCATAAAGCCATTTCGACTAAGCACCGCCAAAAGCCCATTGAAAACACCTTGCCTGCAGACTCAATCCTTCGCCCCACAGCTCTCGCTGCAGCCCGTGAAGGGTGTGGGCTTCCCCCGGCAGTCCCGAGAGACCCTCCATCCCAGACACTGCCCCAACACCACTAAATCCGCCACGTAGGGTCACCTCCCCAGCGCCGCTCATCATCTCCAGGCAGAGACACATGGGAATTTCAGGAGGTATCTAAACCTTGTGAACCTGACCTCCATCGGAGATCTTTATCTACGGCGTGCCTGTTCTTACGCAGGTACCCTATAAAATGCTCACATAGCAAACCTGCAAAGTTATCCATATTCCTGCATGATTATTTACAGCAAAGCAGCCACAGAGAGTGTTTTGGTATTACAACAGGGCCTCAAACTTCCAGTTGAGGTTGTGTCCCTTTTTGTGCAGAGCACATAGCAAGAAGCTCTTTCCCTTCCAATGTGAATGGACCTGAGAGGGACAAAAAATAGTAAAGAAGGAAAAGGATCAAAAATGAAGTTACTTGCCCAAGATCACAGAAAGGCTAAGTGGCAAAGCTGAGAAAAGAAAGTAGGTCTCCTGGCTACCAGCCTCACGACCTACTTAAGTAGGCCCTGTCTCACACAAAGAGCAATGCCTACTAATTACTTCTATCACAGCCATTACAGAGCCTTTCAATGCCCTAATTAAAAATGAAAATTTCCTTTCTGTTTTGTTACCCATTTTATCCTTCTGGGGTTTTTTCAACTTAAAAATATACCATACCATAAATGAGCACCTTAAAGAGAAGGGGGTTCTGCACTGTAGGAACTGCTTCAAGCATCCCATTCACACTTCCAACTTTATTAGGTCCGCAGGGGAAAAAAAGTAAATAAATAAAAATCAGACTGCAGACAACCACAGAGGATAAAACAGGTTTTGGACAGGTCTGTATGATGCACCTACCACCAGCCTCCCTCCCTTCAACTTCTGTACCCCGGAAGGATTCACTGCATCAGGGCAGGCAATATTTTCTCTGACTTAATAGCTGTACTTACCTCGATAAGGAAATTTTGGAAAACCTGGGGGACAGTTTCTATAAAGCGCTAGGGTAACCTAGGCCTGGTTCTCCCACCACCACCAGCCGCATGTAGGGCTAACTCCTGCCCAGCCAACCAAACCGCTCTTACTGTGAGAGAGGAACCGAGCAAGGGACACGAACAAGGCGCTGGCACAGTTTGGTTGTCAGCAAAAAAGTAAGATATTTGTAAGAGGGGCAGAACGAACGCCAGAATCACCCAGAAACAAATGCTCGTTTTCTTTAAAGTAGTTTGATGCCAAAAGAGCAGGGAAGTCAACTGCATATATGATACCCACCTGCTTCAACCAGGTACAAATACACTTGCAAGTTTTTGGTTTTCTTTATCAGCATAATTCCAGAACTGATGCAAACCCCAAATCTGCTTCCAAGTATGCAAGGAGTTAGGCAATCACTGACTGCAGGAGCAGTTTCAAGTACTGAGCTTTGCTGGGTAAGAGCACGATGGATATTCTGAGGGACACAGGGGGAAAGGGCTCGAACCGCATTAAGTTTCAGCCTCGTCTGTGCACAGCTGAGTTTAACCTCACGGCAGCCAGTAACCATTTTCCAATTAAAGCAGCTTATATTTATTGGTAAATAACTTCCACTTTCCCAGCACACAGGTGTCAATGCGAGGTTTTATGTCGCCGTACAACCCAATGCGATGAGTAACAGGACTTCGATGACTTCAGACAATGTGCAAATATTTGGATACTTCACAGGCAGCCCTCCTCAGCAGCACTGCAGCGTAAGGCGCCGCAAATACCTGCAACAGGAGCTGCCAGCTGCCTCGCCAGGACCAGCGGGAATTGCCGCCCCGAGCACTGGGCGGGCAGGGAGTGTGCACAGGGATGACACACGTTTGTGATTTAGCTTTTAGCTGTTTGCTCATAGAAAGATGTTATTACCTCTGCTTAAAACGTAATTAACAATTTTAGAGTTTTTTGACTCGGGCACAACAACTCAGTAATTAAGAGAGCTCTGCTAAAAGCTCCCACTAACTGTAGCCACTGCCTCGATCCCTACAGAAGTCCTCCGGAGCTAGGGGGCTCTGCTTTCACGACACAAAATCTTTTTTTAAAATCTCTTAACCATAGGGTCACCTCCCCTCCGAAGCCGAGGCTTGGCGAGGGAAGTACTCCACTCACAACTGTTAGCCAACACATCCCAAGTGTTGATAGTATGTGAAGATTAACTATCTTAAGTGTTGAATTTTTGAGGAGGGAATAAGTTTTCTATCTCTACAGGAGGGTTTTTTTTTCCCCAGGCACTCATCTGTTCATTGCATCACCGAAAGTTCTCCATAACAGTTCTGATCAACACAAGAAGTGACTTACAGGGTCTGGGAGAGAAACTCAAGAGGTGCTACAGAAGTCAGCCAGCATTCAGTGCCTCCTTCCTCCTGCACCACACTGACCCTCACTCCACCAGGCACCACCTGCTCCAAACTGCTGTCCCAGCCGACACGAAGGATGCTCCGAATCAAACCACCCCTTGCACCTCGCCAGGCGGCTCCTATCACCCAGGAAAGCTGCGTGCTTTTGTAAAACCCTGTCTCTACTTCACATATATTCCCCTCTGCTCTTGAACACTCTGCAGTGAAAACAAGGGTTTAAACAAATTCTGGCTTGCATTGCTTTAATTAAATTGTAAAATCAGTTTACTCTCTCCTACTACTTTACTCAGCATATGCTATGTTCATACTAAGAGGGGACTCAAATCACTTTAAATACCTGAATATGCATATGAAACTTGGCAAAACATCAGTTACATTAGAAATTTAGAAATACGAGATTTTGGTGAAGCACAAGAAACTTCTACTGGATCATCCAAGTTTCCTGTGGAAATACCGACAGCTGTACTAAAACCAACTGGAAACCTGTTAAAAACAAACTGTATAAAAAACATTTATTAATACACAATTGAGGACCATTCTGCCAGCGGGGAAGTACCCTAGACAACTATGTAAGTCTATTTCCCACTTCTCTGATTAAGAGCATACTAGGGAAACTGCAGAGGGGATACAGCTCTTTGCTTTGAGGTGGAAGCCCTCTGCTGGTTAACGTAAACTAATTAACGCACTAATCTGAATGGTTTTGTAGATAACAGAACCACAAAGAACAAGAAAGGAGACAGTGGCTAAAGAAGACGCAGAGCAGAATCGTCAGTGATCT
This sequence comes from Pandion haliaetus, assembly GCA_013401275.1. Classification (NCBI taxonomy): domain Eukaryota; kingdom Metazoa; phylum Chordata; class Aves; order Accipitriformes; family Pandionidae; genus Pandion; species Pandion haliaetus. The sequence continues at coordinate 111,253 of VYZV01012494.1, read as the reverse complement.
CAAAAATCCTTATTCTTCGTCTTATTTACTAGGCCTGTAAATGCAAAAGGTGTTTTGTTTTCTTTTTTCCTGTTTGTATTTACACACTCTTTGACTTATAAAATATGCAATTTAATACATCTTACTAGGTATTTTCAACAATCAAATGCTAAAAAGGAACCTTAGAACCCAGTGAGAGACTTGGGCAGACCTGACCATTCCAACACCAAAAACATAGTTCATATGTATGTTATAAACAGATCTCACTCTTTGACATGCAAAACACAGGAAACTATTTCTTCCTACAGATAAAATGCTGTTTGCACACATCTTTTTGAGTCCTGTATCTTTAAAACATATTTCAAAGTAACTTCACAGCCAAAAGAGCAAAATTATTTGACCTAACTGATGTTGTACGTATGTCTCTTCTAGGAAGCAAGCGAAGAACGTACTGTTTCTGGAAACCATGCATAAATACTGAACTTCAGAAAGACAGAAGGCTCACTTTTGCATCTGTGTGCACAGGTGTAGGATTGCTGTCATGCTTTTTCAGTTCATTTGTAAGTTTGCATGCCTGCTTAGCCTGATACATGCTAAGTACAGAGGAGTGTGTTGCAACTCTGGACAAAATTTGTAAAAGAAACCCAGCCCCGCCACGCCTGGAGGAATGCTGCAATCTCCTCTCTTCCTCACAACAGGCTCTGAGTTAAAAGAAACTCATTTCTAGGCGGAGGATGAGCACAAGGAATGTTGCTGACACACAGAGAGCAAGGAGGAAAACACAGAGTTTGTGTCTTAGTAACTGTCCCACATAGTTCTATTTAATCCCAATTGAAATAGCCCTGTTAAAAGCTTGATAAAAACGCAAGAGAAAACAAAACTTCTAAAATAATGAACATATGGCCTGTGTATGTGCTCTCTCTGTATGGAGTGCCTGCGTCTGTGTTCACTCACATACAAACACATCCAGTATTCAGCAGGAGCACCAACTGTGACCAACGAGAAAAATTCCACGCCACCCCCCACCCCCAATTTCCCCTTCTGCCATATACAGGACTGAAATCAACCTTGATTCTTTTTTTGCAACCCTGAAACATTTTAACATTTTCCCCTACCAGCAGCAGTTTCAGGGTGGAAAAAGACCCAAGCGTACAAAAGAATAATACACAGGGTCATTCTCATAGAACCTACGGTTCCCCCAGCAGACCCTACATAAAACATTTGACACACAGGGAGGGTTCTCATTCATCAGTTGCCAAAACAAGGTGAGAACAAGAGAGAAAATGGAAGCCCAAATTATCAGTAGAAGAGAAGACAGGATAAATAAGGACATCCACGCTAGCAGAAGGAATAATCTGATGCTGCCTCTCAACCACTGGCATGTGAAATAATCAGCCTCAACAGAACAGCTGTTTAGTCACAGTTAAAAAAATGAGTGTCAATTCTTGAATCATTGCTCTTTGCTCACAGCACAGAGAAAACCAAATCAAGGCTTTGCAATCTTCTGTAATTTGCACCACAGCTTCTTGTTTACATATCTAAAGAAAGCTCTGGCATACTACTTACTGAAATACAGGGTTGAAGGGTAGAAAGTGAAAGAGAAATCACATATTATTGAAATTACAGGTGTAGAAAAATGTTTGTTCATCAGATACTAATCTGCTGAGAGCCCAGTGGATGTCTCCCACAATCCTAACACCCCAAATCAACTTCTCCCAAGGAGGAAAAAGTTTAGAAAGCAGACTTACTGACTTCTCACAGCCAATGCCAACCACCAATCACTATTTCAGATGGTTTCATCAAGGCAAAGAAGATTCACACCTTGATAGTAATTTTTAAATGAAGTCATCCTGACATTTCACTATTAACCAGCAGACTAAATTAGAGGCTTAGTCTTCACCTAGGGCTTTTTCCTGCCCACAAGACAATCTGCTTGCAATACCCTGCTAGCCTGAAGGCAACTCTAAGCTCCTCATCATGCAGGTTCTTCAAAGCCTTCCTCTTCAGATGCTTGGAAACCAAGTATCAATCCCAATGCATCATTAACTCCTGAACACCTCCTTTAGCGTGACTTCTCCTATGGCCAATGCCAAAATACTGCTCCTATCCATACCATTCTTCTTTCTACTAAATTAAGTAAAGCAATTGGCACAACTGGCAGCCCATGTGCCAAATCCAGTATTTCATGAGGTCTTTCACCTTCTCCTTGGCAGAAACAAAGAACATGGCTCAAGCTTGCTAACTGAGCTTGCACACTTATGTAGGAAGAAATGGAGCAGCAGGAGATCTCCATGAGAACAGGCCCAGATCCCAGGGCAGCGCACCACAAAGCAATACGTCTTTACATCTTTCAGGAGGTGAGGGGTAAGGAAAAGAAGTAGGACCCAAAATGGAAGCTAACCCCTTTCTTACTGTGTTTTCTGTGTAAGCAAAAGTAAAGGCCACTAGACATAAAAGGAAATGTCTACCTAATTTAAATAAAACATATCCCCCCCAAAAAAAATATTCAACATATGCTTTAAAAGATAAGTTTTTTATTGTAAAGAAATCAAAATGAAGATTTAATTGCTGTGTTTTTCACCTAGTTCTGCCTGTAAAGTCAAGCCACCTTCATCAACATGAACCCTACTGCACTAAATGCAAATAGAAAACAAATTACTTTGAGAAGTAAGAGATGCTTATTATTTCACTTGCAATAAACATTCCTTATTTACAGGCATCTGGCAAGTTGCCAGAAATAGAAACAGATGCCATAGAGATATTTCTAAAGAAATACGACTACGGACACATGGGATTACATAGAAAATAAATTTATGCAGAAATACTTATCTAACCATGTGCTCTATCACATACCACATTCTTGTTATGCAACCAAGTTTATTCACCCGGAGGAGGCCGCTGACAAATAAGGAGAATGTTTCATATGTATTTATTCATCAAATAAAAATAACAATGGTTTCTAGATGGGAACTACCACCTTCTTTTGATTCACATGCTTTTCATGCTACCTGTTCTAAACTCACTGAGTTGACAAGATTATTAAGATTGCTTAAAGAGCCAATAGTTCTCCATGGTACTCTTTTTCCTGAAATAGCAAAGTGGAAAACATGACGGCTTTCTCAGCCAGCTTTGGCATAGAGATAATGCCATGCTCTGTGGTTAATTGCTAGCTCTTCTTCCTCCAAGGCAGTGTGAGTCATCTCTGCTTTCCACACTGGTGTCTTCCAAACAATTCTGGGTAAAACTGTGCTAGTTCATTCTCACCAAAGATATTGTATGAGAGCACAATTACACAGAAGGGATCACATATTAAACAAGTTTTTTAAAGCATTCCATTAAAAAATGTGCAAGGCAAATATTGCAGTAACTATTAATCAAGTCTAAAAATAAATTAAAACTAACTTCATGAAAGACGCCTTGGCATTTGCTGGCATTTAAAGCTTTTCCTTCAAGTACAAGCACAGCCACAGCAGGATGTGCTCCTCTCATCCAATGGCACCTTTTCCCAAGCTTAGACAAACAGATGTGAGGAGATGCTTTCAATCTTTACTTGCAGACAGTATTGTTTTTTCATTACGACAAAGGACTACTGAGCTTGGCGGTAGAAACCACCCACTTTCAGGAACTCTCAGTGTAGTTAATATTCCTCTGCTTAACAAAAGATGCCTTGGTCTAAGGCTGTTTCTACAGGCTGTTGTTACAGCACTGCACCCAACTGACCTTCATTTACAAAGGGCTACTCTGGTTACAGGATCCTGAGTTAGTCTGTTTAGTTTAGGGCCAGCAAAAGGCAACAGACNATCTTTGCTAAAGTATATGGTACCTGCCAGCGTCCTTCAGCAATGAATGGGCCATCTTAAAGGACACAGTTTAGTTGTCAAGTTAGTATCCTGCATGGTTTCTCTTAAAAAAGAAAAAAAAAAAAAGATAAAAAAGTGCCACTTTTAGACACTTATAAAAAAAACTAAACAAATAAAGCAGCTCCTTTATGGCTCCCAAATTCTGGGCTGCTCTAGGGGACACTGTGAGTATCTCAGGAAAAAAACAACCAAAAAACCCTTACAACAGCCCCCAGGAGAGTGCTTGCAGCTCACCCTCCCAGGTAGTCAATGGGATCTACCCTCAGGTGGGGTCATGACAAAGTACCTTTTCTGCTGCTCTCAAGTAAAGCCAGAAAATAAAGTTCCCATCTTTCCCTGTCCTCTGCATGCTTGTTCCTGTGCTGCAGCATGATGGGGCTCCTCCTGTGCAAGCACAGCCGCTTCAAGGACTGCCCGGGACACTGCACCGCTGCAACCGCGGCCTCTCAGAAATGTGGGGATTTAATCTAAATCACTGCTAACTTATGGCCCCAAAACAGCTGTGTCAGCACAAGTGAAGGGACAGCAAGCTGAAGAAGAGTGGACACGAGCGCTGAAAGAAGAGGAACTTCTTCAGAAGCAGAGCACATCAGGTTAACCAGCTGTACCCCCAAGGCTACATCTGTCCAGGGGTTTCTACAAACTCTCCAATTCTCTTCTGGACAATTCAGGGTATTGATAAGCAGAAGGTCAGAGCAGAGTGCTTTCCTGGATCCCTATTCAACTTGTACTTCACAAAAAAAAAAAATCTTTGCTTTTCAAACAGAACTATTCTTCTGGGGAAAAATCTGTTTGCGTGGGTGATTTTGGTTTTGTTTGGGTTTTTTTTTTTTAAATAGTGCTTTATTTTCACCATGTGTGGGAAAATGATGCCTGAATTCTTTGGTAGTTTTCAACACAAGGAGAAATACTAAAGAAACTCCATAGTGGGGTGAGGTCAGGGTTGGGCAAAGAGAGCATTCAGAACATTTATGTGAATTATGTCACCAAAAAAAATTCAAAACACTTCATAAAAATGTGTGGAAAAGTCCTTGCCACAGCAAAAGGGGAATATGGCATCCAAGATCACAGGAAGGTCATTACTGGATGCAGACTTTTTGGTTTTTTGTTAGGTTTGGCAATCAGTTTTGCTATGTTGGAAGTTCTCTCCTATGCTAAGAAGGTTTCATTATATCCAAAAGCATCTCAGCAACCAGCCAAGACAGGGATCAAGAAAGGGAAACACTGTTATGTTCTCCTCAATTCAGGAGAGGGTGAAGCCAAGGTAAATAATTTAAGAGAGCCGTCTTCCGAAATAAACTTTTCTTTTAGTTCATGGGTTACTTCTACATTGTCAGCCAACGACAAACATTACAATTTGTTAGGGCAGCCTGGTGAAATTAAGTGGAAATGTATTTCCACTGTAATTCCAGGGAAGTTTATTTCCTTTACAAATTTTTAACTGTAGGCCCCCCTGGCAAAGTTGCTGCCTGCTGCTTGGCTTTCAA